>PVJS01017711.1:0-35812 GCA_004027185.1 Glis glis
AGTCATCAAGACTCTGGGGCCCCCAGAACATGACGGCCCTGAAGTCCTGGCCAATTAAGCAGGGGAAAGGCTGCTGGGGAGGGGCCTCCATGCTCACATACCAGGCCAGCCTCTGTGACTCAGTTTCCCCACCCACTCCTGCTCATCCTCCAGGGCATAGAGGAAGCAGGGAGTGGAGGCATGACCCATTCCACATCCATCAGGCCCTGCTGGGCCTCCTGCTGCCCTCCATCTTGTTCTAGATCTCCAACATGGAGACCCAGCCTGCCTGGGGATGGGTCTGTGGGAAGGGGCAAGGTCTGTCCTGGCCACCAGGAAGCCTGAGTTCAAGCAGCAGCTCCCCTTTTCACCTGCCCTGTGACCTTGGGTGCCGCTGGACCGACTGATCTCCATCGGAAAGGAGCATATGTGTTTGTGTCTGTGGCCTCCCATCTCGGCTCTGGACTTGTTCCCAGGCTCCCCTCAAAGTGCACAGCCCGCTCCCGGTCACTCTTCCAGCACCAGTGGCCAAGAGCCCCAGGCTGGTCTCCCCAGCTCCTGCCCTGCCCGACCCTCCTGGGAGGCTGGCTGAGAGCTCAGCAGAGCCTCAGGGTCCATGAAGTCGGATGTCCAGGCAGGACTGCAGAGAGGCGCCCCGCGGCCACAGCTGCCACCCCCACTTCCTGCTCCCTTGGCCATCAAAGAGTGCATGGCAGGAACAGGTGTCCCCGCAGCCGAGGCAGCCACTGCCCTGCTCAAACCCCTGACCTAACGGAACATAGCAAGACACAGCCACCCCCCGCCTCTCTGCCCCAGCTCACTGCGTGCCCCCAGACAGTACTCCACCCCACTCTGACCTCAGTCTCCCCATCTGTACCTTGGGATAGATGACGCCGAAGTCTCTGCAGTGGCTCCACCACCAGCCACCCAACGAAGAGCCACCCCAAGCCAGCTGACACCCAGGCTCCTTTGGAAGAAACCGAATCCACCACCGAGAATAAAAGGGGAAGGGCGAGGTGGGGGAGATGACGGATGGATCCGGTGTCCGCCACGACACCACCATCCGCTCCAGGTTCATGCCTGGAAATTTATGGCCCCGTCACCCGGCCCTGGAGATCTATCTACTGCCTGCCACTCACTGGCGTTTCTCATCCCGCCGCCTTCTCTCTCGGTACATATTTATATGCCACCCACCCGGGCATCTTACGGGGTCTGCCTGTTTGTTTCTGTGGAGAAATATGAACATTCCAGGTCCGTGTATTTCTGCTCGTAAATTTCTCTCGAGGCTACGGTATCCTAGTCTGGTCTCTCAGAAATAGGGCCCCCCTACTAATGGGGTCTGGGGGTGTAGACTACAGGCTGGGGTCAGGGAGATCTGAGAGAGAAGGTTTCCTGAGTGTTAGGACATTCCATGGGAATCTGGAGCTGGGGCAAGTACCTGCGTGTGCGTTGGAGACAGACACGGACTTTGAGCTTGGACAGAGGCTCTGACTGTATTCCACGGATCCAAGTCTCTGTTGTAATTTTGGTCCCACTCATTTCTCTCTCTCTCAGACTAGTGTTCAAAGATTCAGGGTCCAAGGATTTAGATCTGATGGTTCAAATGCCAAAGTCCAAAAGAAGGGTTGCTCCCAGCCCTGGTCTCCCCTGGGGGCCTCGGCCACCTGTTTCCTGGCGGGGGTAGGGAGGTGGGGGCCCAGGTGCTGGCAGCCAGCTTCCGGGGCACTTTGGGAAATCACTGTGTTTTCCAGAGGGAGTCCTGTGGGGGCAGTGGGGAAGGCACTTTGTCCTCTCTCCCCTCCTCTAGCCCCAGGTGCTGGCCCCCACGCCCCTGCCCCTGCCCCTACCCCTGCCCCCACCCCAGGTCTCTCTCGGGCTCGGGAATGTGGCTCTGGTTAAGGTGCCCATCCCAGTTTTCCTCAGAGTCACGAACTGCCTGCGCTTGGCCTGCTGTATCATCCTGAAAGATACGCACGCAGCAGGCCTGCTGCCGGGGCCAGGGGACTGCGCAGCCACCCGAGGGGGACGAAGAGGTGGACGAAGGGGTGGACACAGCTGCCAGCCTTCCTGACTTGGGGACCTTGAGGTCTTTTGTCCAACACGGGGGTGGTAAGACCTCCCTGGCCTCCAAAAGGGACCAAAGCGCTGGGGTCCTGGCCAGACTCCAACTCCCTCAAATCCAAAGGGTAAAGGGGATGTTGCCCCCCCCTCTATACCACTAAGCCATCTGGAGTTTGATGGAGTGGAGGACAAGTGCTTATTCAGTTAAAAGCAAGAGCCCGGCAGAGGAGGCCAGGGCCTAGTAGCTAGGCAGAAAAGATGAGATTATTCGTGGCTTTAAAGAGGCATAAACCCCATTCAGTCTGTTTCCTCTCAGTGCTGAGTAGAGGCTAGGGGCCTCTTTGGAGGTTGGGGGCATCTCTAGGAGGTGGCTCCCAAGAAAGTCAGAGTGGAGGTCATATATATATATACTCCTAGCTCCCTGCCCATCTAGAGATCCTGCCCTCAGGGTTCCCAGGAGCTCCTTGGAACTTCCCATACAGCTCCCTGCCCAGCGTAGAGGTTGAGAGGCAGGTGCAACCAAAGACTCTGCTCTGGAGATGCAAGAAGACAAGGTGCACACACCTGAGGCTTTGCTGAGGCCTCACCTGGGTTGCCCCCAGCCCACCCCAGCCTGAAGGAAAGGTCTCCAGGAACCTGGCTGCTAAGTCTTCACCTCTCAAAAGGCATTATCATGATATCCCCATTTTACAGATGTGGAAACTGAGGCTCGAATGTCACCTGCCCCAAAGTTACATAGGCATACCTGGAAGAACCTGATTTTGATCTCAGAGGCTGTGGGTTATTTTTATTGGGGGGGGGCTGCAGACAGAGCTCCAGGGCACCCCCTTGAGCGACAAGCAGGATCAATTGGGGATCATTGTCTTCGGAATCAGGTGGGGGAAGGAGGATCAGCAGCCTCCCCCTAACCCACAGGGAGATGACTATAAGGGTCCGAGGGTGTGTCCACAAAGTTCCCAGCGAAGCCCCCCACTCCCATGCCCTTTGGTCTCGACGCGGAATGCGGTCCCTGCGAGAATGTGGCTGGTCAGTCCCCGCTGCCCAGTGAGAGGGTCTCCAAGTCGGGGGAAGGCGGCGAGGGCAGGGATGGCGAAGCCCGCAGGGTGGGGGTCAGGGGCTCAGGGGCGGCTTCAAGGTTTCCGGGAAGAGCCGGGGCTTCGGAGGGTCGACGACAGGCGGCTGTCGCTCCGGGGAGCAGAAGGGGGTAGAGGTGCTGGGGAAGGGGCCACTCCGGGCTGCGGCGGTGACTCAGAGGCGACAGGGGGACCCGGACCCCGGCCTGGCTCTGCGGGCCGGGCCAGCGCCGGCTCTGCCGCTGCCACAGCCAAGTTCCTCCAACTTTGCCCGCCGCGCCGGGATCGGCCGCACGCGGGGTCCGGGGCGCACCCGGGGCTGGGGGCGCACGGGGCGCGGGGGCGCGAGGTGCTGGGGCCTGCGCGCAGCCCCGGAGCGCCCGAGTCCCACGATCCCCCGAGTCCCACGAGCGGGCTCGGCGAGCTCCACGCTTACCTGCCCGGCCCCGCCGCGTTCCCGGCTGCGCCCGCCGCCGCCGCCGTCCTTCAGCCTCTAACTTCGCTCCCGGGATTGAAATTCCTCCCCAGCTTCGCCCATCGATCTGCGCGCGCCCCGCCCCTCGCCGCGCGGCCGGGGGGGATTCGTTCTCGCCGCCCTCCCCCCGCCGCCCGCCCTCGCTCGCCCGCGCGCTCCTCCGCCCCCCTTCCGCGGCTCGAGTCCGGCTCCGCCGCGCGCCCTCCCCTTCCCCCTGCTCTCCCGCCCTCCCGGCCGCCGCTCGCCTGGCCGTCCCTCCGCGGGGCGGGCTCGCGCTCCACCGACCAGATGGGGGTGGGGTGTCAGAAGGCGCGGGGGGCATCCTCGCGGTCCCTCCCACCCACATCTAAGTGGTGAGGGGCAGCCGGTGCCCCAATGAACCACACACGACCCCCACCATATTAAGTCACGCCCCAGGGCGCTCTAAGGACCCGGTTCCTCCTGTGGGCCGAGCCCAAATCCTGGAGGGCTAGGACCTAGGGGTGGGGAGCGTTGGACCCTCTCCCAGCCCTGGCCTCCTCCTCCACTCACTCACCCCAACCTCTGGGATGACTTTTGGGGCACTCCTCTGGATTAGTCTGACACTCACGACCTGCCTGTGCGGAAGCCCCTGGTCCTCACGTTACAGGCGAGGAAACTGAGTCAGGAGAGGCCCAGAGGGTTGCCCATGCGCACAGCCCAGTAGAGACAGAGCCCGAAGGGCAGCCCGGAGCACTCCGGATTCCTCATCCTCGGGCTCAAGAGCGGTTCTTCGCAGGCCTACCGGAACCTCAGCAGCTCCTGTCCCCTCGGCAGTCCCCGCAGACGCCCCCTCCCCGCTTCCTGTCCCCCGCCTGCCTATGCTTCCCGGCCTCAGTACCCCCGGCACGCTCTCGCTCCTCGCCAGCAGCTGGGCAATTCACCGAGCATACAAAAGAGTTGACTCAATTCAAAGGCAGCAAATCAAGATAAATCCAAACGTGTGTGGGGACCGGAGAGGGAATGTGAATGAACGCCGCGGCACCAGTCGCTCCTATATGGACTGGACCGGCCGGGGTCCAGGGCCCCACCTGGCCTGGGCAGTGAGGGCCTGCCAGAGCCAGAAGAGAGGAGTGGGCTTTGAGCTGCCTTCCCCCACCAGGCCTTCAGAGTACTGGCTGGGATTTAGGAATTTGGGGCTTTGTGGCCTCCTCCTGCCAACTGGGTGGGGCTCCCATGTGGGGTGCAGGACAGTGTGCCTGCAGGATTAAGTCATGGGAGGCGGGTGTCTTGAAAATACATCACAGATCCAGGGCCTGAGAGGTATAGAGAAGGGCAGCTGGGCCTTTGGGGGCATCTGAGCTGTGGCCTTTCTCCTTCAGCTGTCCAGTACCTGGGCTCTAGTCACAGCCAGGCGCCAGGCCAAGGGCAGGCCCTTGCTTATCCACCAAATAGAACTGGAAGGTTGGGTTGGGCCAGGACTGGGCCCATGGACCCTGGGATGGGAGGATACAGGGCATCCTTTCCTTCCTGCTAAGAGGCCTCCCCAGCTGCAGATCCACCTAGGGAAAGGGGGAACATCACGAGAGCCTCCCTGCTCACTCGTGGAAGGTCCCCTGGACTGGCCAGCCCTGCGCAGAGAATCAATAGTAGGGACCTGAAGCCTCAGCCCACCATCAGCCTGCCAAAGGCAAACCCCTGAGAGGTGGCTGGCTCCATGGTTCTGGCGCTCCCCCAGGCCTGCCCTGGCAAAGCACAGTTGGGGTTCTGGAAGGAGCCCTGGGCATTTGATGGGCGTCTCCTGTGTGCCAGGGACTATGCTCAGTACCAGGCTGGAGCTACACCACGACCTCCAGCGACACACCATAGGCGCAGGGCTGTGAGCCCCTTTCAGCCGGGTAAAATCCGAGATGGGCTTCCAGAGCGCTCTTGACGGGTACGGCCGGCCCCCTAGGCAATTGCGTGGCCACTCGGGGTCAGGGAGCCGCGGGGGAGGGCGGCAGAGGTCGGCTAGAGGGGCGGGTAGGGGTCCCCGCGGGAAGGTCCCCAAGCCCCCGCGGGAGCCCAGAGCCCAGAGCCCAGCTCGGGGTGGGGGGATTGGAGGCGGGGCCGACCGCCAGGGGGTCCGGTCCTCCGGACTGCGCCCCCACCCCGGCGGAGGCTGCGACCGAGTCCCGGGAGTCCCGCCCGGCCGCCCCTCCCCCGTGGCCGCGCGGATCGGCGGCCTGCACGTAAGTCGTTAATTCTGTTACAGAGGCGCCGGCGCCGCCGCCCGGAGGACATCTGTCAGGGACCCAACGCCGCGCTCCACGCCCCCTTCCCCTCCCCCAGACCCAGAGCCTCGGAAAAGACACCTCGCTCACCAAGCTGAGACTGCCGGAGCCCGCGCGCGAGCACTGGAGGGCGTCGGGGTCCCGGAGTTGACCGGGAGGGGGCGGGGCCGGCGGCCGGCCCTAGGGACACACATCCCCAAGCTGTTTGGAGGCTGGTCTCTGCAGACCCGGAGACGGAAAAAGCACCCCGTGTTACCCGTCTCCCAAATCCTAGAACCCCCTGGAGCTCTGACCCGAGTGGTGGGGTGGGGGCGGGAGCACCGGAACCTTCCTGGGCCCTCAGGGTGCGCGAAGGCGACGCTGGACAGGGCAACACCAGGACACTGCCTCCTTCCTGCACATGCAGCTGTAGCTACACCACCCCCCAAAACCTTCAGGAGCTTCGCAGGTCCCCTCTGCTCTCCACGGCCCCCTAGGCTGTCCCCGCCGATCCCCCAAGCGCCTTAGATGGGGTGGCCACGGTCCGCAGGGGCAGGTGAATGTGTTGCGCGTGGGCGGTGAGTGGGAGGCCCCGAAGCTGGTTGCGGAAGATCCCGGCTCATTCCCCGGCAGGCTGGCCCCAGGGATCTCTCACCCATCCCGTGGAAGAGGACTCGGCTGGGAACGGTGCTCGGATCCCGCGAGTACAGCCCCGGCTCCTGACGGGTGGCCACAGGCCAGACCGTGCAGTTTGGGATGAGAAAAAGTTAGGGGGCAACACCCCGAGATCCGAGAGGAGTGAGTGGGAGGACAGCAGAGGGCGGGGAGGAAGGAGCGACAGAGTGGGGGGCATGAGCGCTGGGGAGGGGTCACACCGGCTGGGGTCCCGCCTCAACCCGCAGAGAAGCCCGCCGCGCAGGCTTCCGGGGCCGGAGAGGCTCGGGTCACCGACGCCTATTAATAGCCGCCAGCCGGGTCCTTCCCGCGAGCTCGGCAGCGGCCGGCAAAGCCCGGCGCCGGCGACTGGCTGGGGCTGGAGTGCGGGTCCTGAAACACTCCTCCCAGGGCTCCAGGGCGCGGGGCCGGCCGCCGCTCCCCCACACTCTCTGTGCGAAGGCGAGACCCCCCCCCCGAGCCCACTCCTTCTGCGCCTCCGGGTTTCAGATTGGGGGTCAGTCTCTGGGCCAACTTGGGGCGCCGCGGATACCTCGGTGCACTCAAAGGCAAGACCACCCCTTTCTCCGCTCCCTACCCCGCCCACCTTTCGCTCTCAGCACGCTCAGCAAAGTTTCGGGGTCCCCGCGGTGCCTCCTAGTCCGAGGGGTCCCAAGCCCCGGCCCTTGGAGCCACGGCGTCGGGGAGGGAAGTTTGTCTGGCCAGAGCTCGGTGGCCGAGAACTTCGGGTGCGCCCGCCTCCGAACCCGGGTGGGTGGGTGGGGGGCGCCCGCGAGCCGCAGGCTCTACACACCGCATCCAAAGCCCCACGGGCGGGGGGACTCGGCCCTCGCGCGGATACCCCGGGCAGGGCGCGGGGCTGGAGCGGCCAGGGCAACGGGAGCCGCTGGGGATCCCGCGCCGCCCCCGCTGCCACCCAGAAAGCATCCTCCCCGCCCCCCCCCCCGGTGAGGACCTGTCGACCCCGCGGCTGCGGCACAGGGGACGCCCGCCCCTGAGACCCCTCCCCCGCAGGCCCCTTCCTACCTGGGCCGGTGTGCGGGCCCGGGGCTGGAGGCGCGGTCGCCGGAAAGCACAGCGCGCGCTCCTGGTTCCCGGAGCGCGGCGGCGGCAGCGGCGGCTTCCCCTGCTTCCTCCTCCTCTTCCTCCTCGGGGTTCGCTGGCTCCAGACAGACCTCCTCCCCCTCCCGCCTTGCCCGCCCCTCCCGGAGCCCGCCCGGCTGGGCTCGGCCTGCGACGGGGAGCCGAGCGGGGCCGGCGGGAGCCGGGCTGCGGCGCTCACTGCGTCAAGCGCTGGGCGAGCGCCGGGCGGCGGCGGGGACCGCGCGCTCGGAGCCCGGGGCCGGCCGGGCAGGCGGGGCAGCGGCGGCGCCGGCGACGCCGAGGGGCCGGGCGGCTCCGGCTCCCGCTCGGGCGCGGGCGCGGTGGCGGCGGCCGCGGCAGCGCCGAGGTGTAGCACATTCTTTCTGAGGAAGGTTTAATGTAGGAGCCCGCGCGGGGAGGGCCGGAGGAGGGGGCAGGGGGCGGCGGCGGGTGTCGCTAGCCGCACGTCGGTGGACCGGGGCGGGGGGTGTCCGGAGGAGGACGCGGAAGGGAAGTTGCAGCGAGCCATGGGGGCGCGTGGAAAGCCGAGAGGCGGCCAAGCCCCCTCCTCCTGACCCTGCCCGCGCCCCCGCCCCCGCCCAGGCCCCGAGCTGCTCGAAGGCTTCCCGGTCCCCGAATGTCTAGGGGTTGGGACCCTCCGTGGCGATGGGAGGTGGATACGTGAGCCGGGGACGTGCACGCGCGTGCGGACAGGGTTGTGCACACGCGCGCGCGCGCACACACACACACACACACGCACACACACACACACGCTGGGGATCCGTGTGGAAGTTGACCCGAAGTCAGACACTGTGTGGGCGCGCGTCCGCCAGTGCCAATGCACAGCTCGCAGGGGCGCGCGTTTCGTGGGGTGGAGCGGGCTGGGCACGTGCTGGGGGTGGGGAGGTGGGCGAGAAGATGGTCAGGCCCTCTGGGCCCAACGTCCTTAGGGACGCGCTCTGCCCGAAGGTCGCCGACCCCCCCTCCCTCTGCCCCTTCCTTCCCCATCGTTCGTCCCCACCCCCTTTCATCTGGGAGAAGGGGGAGCGTGAGATCAGCCTGGCACCTTCCGATTCCCGGAAGGTTCGGTTCAGCGGATTTCCCTCCCACCAAACCTCTCCCCCCTTTTCTTCGCCTCCTGATTCCCTGGGGATCCAAAGGCGCTCCTTCGGGCTCTAAGCCGAAGTGCTCCCGGCAGCCAGCCGATCGCGGGTCGCATCGACTCCCAGGGCGGCGCCCACTCCCCACCACCCCTTCCCCAGCCGGCAGCTTTTGCATTGGGTAAAAATTCCAAATGAGGCTCGGGAGCGCCCTCGCGGGGTACGGCCTGCGCGCAGCTTTCCGAGCGCTGCGAGAGAAGCTGCGGAGCCCGGGACCCCGGCAGTGCGGGCGCGACCCTCTGGACTCGGATCCCAGCACCGCTGGGCCCGGCTGCCCGGAACAACTCGGCGAAAGCCGGGAGAGGCGGCCGGCCAGGTTGCGCGAGCGGGAGTGCACACCGCAACGGGGAGGGGGCTGCTGGGTGGTGGAGAGCGCTACCCCCTTAGGTGCCACTCCTAGTAGAGGGCCCCCGACAGGCGTGGGAGTGGCGCAGGAGACTTCCAGCAGCGCGGCCACAGGGCAGGGGGGTGCGCTAATGGGACCTTCAATCCCAGGGCCGCTCCAGCCACCGCTCCGCAGCCCATAAACTCCATCCAGCCTGCGGCGCCCCGCTGCTCAAGCGCCTCTCCCCAGACCCTGCACCTCGCCAAACTCCTTGCTGCGAGACGGGGAACGAGACCCCAATCTGGAGGTGGGGGGGGGCGCCGGGGTGGAAAAGGGTCCACCACCCTTCTCTGGACGCCCGGATGGAAGGGTCAAGGACGGAGCCACTGTCTGCGGACTGTCAGGTCCTTATCTGTGAGCCCGGACCTCAGACCTCCAGGGAAAGAGAACAGGAGGGCGCAGAGCCTGGCCTTGGGGTCTCAGGGCCAGGTCCCTTGGGGAGGGGGCTTCAGTAACCCAGCATGCGTCCCCTTTCCCTCTCCCCCTCCCCAACACTCCCAACCCAGCTTCCCAGGAGGCCTGCCTGTGGAAGAGGAGCTGTCCCAGATGCCCAGGCTCATGTATTTCACCCCAAACTCGCTCTGCGGCTCTTTGAGATGCTGAAATATGCCCTTGTTTCCTCTGAGAGGACTGGGACTGTCAGACCTGGCAGATGAGGCTGCAGCCCCCACAGAAGACTCCACACCCCTCAAGCTGGAGATAGAAGACCGGTGGCAGACCCCAGGGGTTGGAGGGCGGAGGGAGGCCACCTCTCTCTTGGCTTTGTCCCAACTATCCCTCCCTCCCTCTCTTCTTCCCTCCCTCCCTCTCTCCCTCTTTGTCTGAGGCCAAGGGCTCTGGTGCAAATATGGCCTCTGTCTGTCTGTCTGTCTCTCCCTCCCTCCCTTCCCCATCTCTCTCTCTCCCTCCAAGTCTCTCTCCCTCCCTTGTCTCTCCTTTTCCTCTCTCTTTCTTTCTCCCTTTCTCCCATTTCTCTGTCTCTCTTTCTCCTCTCTCTGATACTGTTTCCTCCTGAACCCCCCACAGCAGACACCTATACTCCCAAGATGTGATATACCCACAGTGTGTCTACACATAATCTCACACCCCCCTCCGTAGACACACACCCCTAACTCACCCCACCACCCATCCCCCATGATGAGCATTCACCACCTGGATAGGAGTGCAGGAGTCCCTCCCACAGAGGCCCTGCTTCAGTTGTAGTTGGCCCTGGTCACATGGCACCCTGCCTGATATGCCCCAGTCACACATAGCTACACATAACCCTGACTAACACACACATAGGCATGGAATTGCAAAACCTGCCCTATAAATTGAGGGGATCTAAGCTTGCTTTTTTTTTTTTTTTGCGGTACCAGGGATTGAACCCAGGGGCTTTCTACCTCCGCGCTACACCCCTGGCCCTATTTTTTGTACTTTCTTTTGAAACCGGGTCTCACGAAGTTGCAGAGAGCTTCACTAAGTAGAGAGAGAGAGAGAGAAACAGAGAGAGAGAGCTGAGGCTGGCCACGAACCCGGATCCTCCGGTCTCCGCATCTCAAAGTACTGGGATTTACAAGCGTGCGCCACCACGCCCAGCTCTAAGCTTGCTGTTTTATCAATCCATCCAGGCCTCAGACAACCCAAGAACATGAAGAGCTCCATTTCACAAACAGTGACACTGAGGGGTTAAGGGGCGACTTGGCCAGGGTCACCATATGCTGGTAAATGGCCAAGCTGGGATTTACATCCAGAGGGTCAGCAGGCTGTGGTGGCACACACTTGCAATCCCAGTACTTGGGACGCTGACACAAGAGGATCGCAGATTTGAGGCCAGTGTCAGCAACTTAGTGATACCCTCAGCAACTTAGCAAGACCCTGTTTCAAAATAAAAAATAAAATAGGGCTGGGGGTGTAGTTCAGAGGTAGAATGTCCCTGGGTTCAATCCCCAGCATACATACACACAAAACACAAAGTCCAGAGGGTCAAGCTCCAAAGCCATTGCACTGAGTCATTTTTCACCTGCTTGCACACATATTCACACACGTACAAACCACGTGCACCCATGTGCTCAGGCCTCCTTTTTTTTTTTTATGCGGTACCGGGGATTGAATCCAGGGGTGCTCTACCTCCAGCCCTATTTTTTGTATACTTTATTTTGAAACCGGGTCTCACGAAGTTGCAGAGGGCCTCACTAAGTAGCTGAGGATGGCCGCGAACCGGGATCCTCCAGACTCTGCCTCCCAAGTACTGGGATTACAAGCATGCGCCACCACGCCACCATGCCTGGCTCCAGGCCTCCTTTTTGAGGGTGTCTCCTAGGCAGGGCCCAGATACAGGGATGACAACTGTTTTCTGAGAAGTGTCCCGGAGCACAGACCTAGAAGGATGGGATAGGGGCTCACCCTGCCTCCTGGGCGTGCAGAAGTTTTCAAGGCCCAGCAAGCTCCGCCTGGCTTTCTAATGCTCACAAGCTCATCTATTCAGAATTTCAGGACCGAGACCCCACATGGGGGCAGGGGGACAGGACTCTCACAGGCTCACCTGAGCCCTCTCTAGGCAGAGGATGGTTAGAATCACCATGTCTGTGCTGCTGGGCGTCCTGAGATTCCCTGCCAGGTTCTTGCCATGTTAGACTATCAGGATCTGTGGATGCAGAGACCTCTTTCACCAGAGAGTGGGTTTGAGAGATCAGGATGTCCCAGTGCCCACTCTAAACTAACAAAGGACTTACCTGGTGACTTCACTATCTCTGCACCTCCACAGGTGGCGCCTATGTTCTCTGTCCACTAAAGATGGCCTGGTTGAGAGTAAATGACCCAGGCAGGACAGTTGCCAGAGGGCTTTCATGGAAAGGAGAGGAGGAAAACAAGTGCTTGGGAATAACATGAAGAAGCCTCCATGGGACTCATCCTAACAAATGGTAGGTACCCAGAGAAAAATGGTGACAATCTCTTCCTGTACCCAGAACTTCACAGTGACAGCAACAAACACCCATAAATTCCAAAAGCCATAAAAGAAGCACTGTGTCCAACTTATATCCCAGGCAAAGAGCCAATTTCCCCATATATAAAGAGTTCTTATAAATCAATAAGAAAAATAGCCAAGAGAAAGAAATGAATAGAGGTTACAGGGGGAAAAAAATGAAATAGAACAATGTCTAAACAAATGAAAAAGTGACTGGCTCTTAATAGAAATGCAAATTAAAGCTACTCTAAGATGCTTTTTCACTCATCAGATGGGCAAATTAGAAAGTTTAATGACAGGCCCTGAGGCAAGAATGTGGGCAGCACACACTCTGGGAACCATTAAACCAACGTCAAAATTCCAAATGCACACACCCTTTGGCCCAGCATTTACTTCTAGGAATGTGTCCTCCAGATACAGGTCAGGAATGTGAAAAGTGATATATTACTGTGTACAAGGTTATATGCCGAAGCACTCTTAGTAATGGCAGCAGATCGGAAGTGTCCTAAATTCCTAAATGCTCAGACTGGGGAGAGCTCCGATGTGTCATGGCATACCCAGCCCTAGAAAGGCAGGCTGATTTGAGTCCATCTCCAAGATTTTCTTTAGGGAGAGAAAAGCAATACCTTCCCCCCGCCCCCGCTTGTATACAAAACTGGGATAGCAAAAATAACATTTTATTTGCTGTGTGTGCATAGACAGATATCTGGAGGACACCCAAACAACTAGACATGGCGGGTGCCTCCTATGGGGACCTGCTGGGAGAGACCCCTGGAAGGGAGTTTGCTTTTGTGTGTGTGTGTGTGTGTGTGTGGTACTAGGGATTGAACCCAGGAGTGCTCTACCTCTGAGCTACAGGGGGTTCATTGTGTGTGTGTGTGTGTGTGTGTGTGTGTGTGTGTGTGTGTGTGAAGTTACTGCACCTGTGATCCTCCTGTCTCATCCTCCCAAGTACTGGGATTACAGGCGTGCACCACCACACCAGGCTCCAGGTTCACTTTTTAAAATATGTATTAAGCCGGGCGTGGTGGCGCACGTTTGTAATCCCAGTACTTGGGAGGCTGGGACAGAAGGATTGCAGGTTTGCAGCCAGCCTAAGCAACTTCTGAGGCCCTCCGCAACCCAGTGAGACCATTTCAAAATAAAGAATAAAAAATAGAGCTGGGGATATAGCTCAGAGGTAGAATGCCCCTGGGTTCAATCGCCAATGTAAATAAATAAATAAATAAATAAATAAATAATAAATATTAAGCAAGGCAAGGCAGTTCATACCTGTAATCCTAGTACTTAGCCTCAGCAACTTAGCAAGCTCCTCCACAATTTAGTGAGACCCTCTTTCAAAATAAAAAATAAAATAAGGCTGGGGGTGTAGCTTGGAGGTAGAATGCCCCTGGGTTTAATGCCCAGTACCCCCCACACACATGCACAATTATGTATTACTTATTTATGGAAAGAGAAATGCAGAGTTCGTAAGTTTTATACAGTTCTATATACAGTTATTTACACATTCTATGAGTTTTGACAAATGTATACATTCATTGTAATCACTGCCTCGGTCAAAATATCGAATACTGCCATCATCCCAGAAAATGAGACTGACATTTCACCGCATAGCCAGGCATGCCCTTTACATTTTGTGCAATGTACAGACATTTCACCTTATAATAAATTTGAATACAAGAATGGAAATGAAAAATCGTTTCCTATCTGTCATTTCATCTCATACCTATGGTAACCCAGGAAGGCAAATCTTTTCCTTCCCCACTTTACAGGTGACAAGACTATGTTTCACAGGATGGGTGACCATGACTACTTGATTAGGGGACCCCACAGGGAAGTCAGGGCTTGAACCCACGACTGTTTTATTTGCGTGTGGGGGGGATGAGAATTGAATCCAGAGGTGTTCTACCACTGAGCTACACCCCCACCCCTTTTTATTGTTTATTTGGAAACAGGGTCTTGCTAAGTTGCCAAGGCTGGCCTCCAACCTGTGATCCTCCTGTCTCGCCTCCCAAGTACTGGGATTACAGATGTGTGCTACCGCGTCAGCTCCATCAACCACTTCTACATAGGCTGCAGATGCCAGCGCCCTTCTCTGCCTGTGAAGCTGGTAGATCTGAGGCCACCATCTCTGTCCGACCAATGTTTGCCAACTGCATGAAGGGAGGGAAGAAGAGATGGAGGGACAGACTGCCAGACAGGGATCCAGTCCTGTGTTGGGCCCATTCCACCTCTGGTGTTCTGAGAGCCGAGGGCCTCCTTGCTTGGCATTGTGGGGTGGGGGGCTGGATGGGCACCCCCTTCCTTACCCCTGCATTTTGAAGGCTGGGGCTATTCTCCTTGGTGTGGAAGGCAAGTGGCCCAGAGCCCAGGCCTGTTCCCCCGTGCCCTGTGATTCATTCTGCTTGATTCTGACTAAAATGGGACTTAATGAGAAGATAACAAAAATGACATTTTGCAAGCTTTTAAGTGGGCCTTGCCCAGAGGTACTTTATTTCTTAAAAATAGTGTCAACCGTGAGGATATTTCACTTGGAAGGAGATGCAAGATGTCCAGGAGCTCTGAGAGAGCAGCGGAGGTTTCCCAGCTTCGTGGCCCTCAGAGGCCCCGAGTCCTTCCCGAGGTTCTGAGGTAGAGGGCTGTCAGCGGCCACCTGTGAGTGTGGCTTGCCTCCTGCCCCTTCTGACAACTGAGGCTTCTGGACGCCTCTCTCCCTGACTTCTTGCAGTGAGCCTCTCAGGGTCCCACAGTCTGACCATTTTCACTCTTGCATACAGTAGGTGCTCCCAATCAGCACTTCAGGACTGAGCTATAGGCACGCCCTTCCCCGAAGGCCTGCGGCAAGCAACCTCTGTGCAGGGATGGGACCCAGCTTCCCAATACCCTGGCCCTCTCCCAGAGCTCAGCAGGACAGATTGCCCCCAGGTCTGACTCGCTGCAGCCAGGTACTGGGCACAGGTGTCCCTGGCTTCAGGAGCTGGAATGGGGAGGGGGGGGGTCTGGTGGGAAATGGACCCATCTCTAGGGTGCCGCTAAACTGAGCCGGTGTACAAATGTATGTATGCCTGTGTGTATGCACATATGTGCCTGTGTATGCCTGAATACATATGTGTGCCTGCATGCATGTCCTTGTGTGCACACATGTACCTGCACTGGTATGTGCATGTGTGTCTACATGTATGCCCATGTGCATATGTTTACATGTATGTGCCTGGTACACACATGGGTGTGTGTACACACGTGTGTATGCACACATGTGTGCATGTGTGTGCGCATATGTGCATGTCTGAATGCATGTATACATGTGCATATGTGTATGCATGCCTGAATCATGTGCATGTCCACATGTGCACACATGTACATGTATGCTCATGTGTATGTTTGCATACACATATGCATGTGCATGTATTACATGCCTTGCATGAATGTGTGCATGTGTGTGAATGCCCAAGTGCATATGAGTCTGCATGCATGCATGTGTTCATGTATTTGTGCATGTGTGCACATGCATGTATACCTTTGTGTACACATGTGTACTTGAACTTGTGTGTGCATGTGTACATGCATGCGTGTACATGCATATGTGTGTATACATGTGTGCATGTGTGCTCTTGTGTGTGCACATGTGTACTGGCACACCTACATGCATGTGTCCACGTGTGTGCACATGTGGGTACCTGGAATCATGCATGTCTGTGCCCATGTGTACACATGTATGTCCATGTGTGTGCATATATGCATGTTCACAATTGTGCATAGTTGCATGTGCATGTCTGGGTGCATTGTGTGCATGCATGTAGGTATGCATGTATGTGTGTCCATATTCATGTGTGTGCATGTGCCTGAATGCATGTGTGTGCATGTATGTATGCCTGTGTGTATGTGTGCACATGTATGTCTGCACACATTTGTGCACAAGTGTGCATGCATATGCCTGGATGCCTGTGTGCGCATGTGTGTGTCTTTGTGTATGTGTGCACATGCATGTATGCATACATTTGTGAACATATGTGCATACACATGCCTATGTGCATGTATGTGCATGTGTGTATGCCTATGTGTTCATGTTCAGGTTACCTATGCTGCACTGTGTGCATATGCATGTGTGCACACATGTATGTGTGAGTGCTCTTGTCCACGGGCACTCTATTTCACTTACTATCACCTACCAGTACCTCCATGTAGCACCTGGGGTGAGAGGCACGACACGTCCCTGCATCTGTTCCAGGGCTTGGACCTTGGTGGAGGGAGGCGGTGCAGGCAAGGTGCTGGCATGTCCCACCAGGAGCTCACAGCCTGGGCACTTCCCCAGTGAGCTACACTGACCCCTGCTTCAGCCTCCTGGGGCCCTGGAACAAAGCACTACATACTGGGAGGTGGGGCTTAAAACCACACAAGTTCTTTCATTCCCAGTTCTGGAGGCCAGAAGTCAAGACCAAGTTGTGGGCAGGGTCAGTCCCTCTGATGGCTGGGGGAGGGGGGAGCTTCTTCCTGCCAACCCACCTGCTGTCTCCCAGCAGCTCTCAGTGTCCGTGGCTTTTAGACTTATCGCCCCATGTTCTCTCTGCATGTTCTTCTGGGTCCAGATTTCCCTTTGATAAAGACACAGCTGGACTGGACTGAAGGGCCACCCCATCAACCTCATTTTACCTTGACCTTCTCTGTAAAGACCCTGTTTCCAAGTAAGGTCTCATTCTGAGGTGCTGGGCATTAAGAAACCCACATATCTTTGGGGGGACTCAATTAAGCACATGAGAATCCCCATTCTAGTTACTTTAGCAGCCCTGGATCTCTACCTGGCTTGTCCCATTTTAGAAAGAGGGAGGTGAGGTGAGGCGAGGCTCAGAGGCGTCACACCCTTTCCCCAAGATCACCAGCCTGGGGACTAATGTTTCCTATAGCAAGCAGATGCTGCAAATGCCAAGGAGGAGATGAAGTCTGTCCTGGGCAACCTGAGTGACTTCCTGGAAGAGGCAGCATTTGGTTTGGGCATTGTCTGTTGGCAGGATTTTTGGGGGGGTACTAGGGATTGAACCCATGGGCATTCTACCTCTGAGCTACACCCCCAGCCCTATTTTTTTTTAATTTGGAAACAGGGTCTCACTAAGTTGCGGAGGACTTCACCAAGTAGCCGAGGCTGGCTTTGAACCTGATATCCTCCTATCTCAGCCTCCCAAGTACTAGGATTACAAGTGTGCGCCACCACACCCGGCCCCGGCTAGGATTTTTATTGCCCGAGAAAAGCACTGAGAACCGGGTTTTCAGAAAAGTCCTCCCCAATCTTGGGATGTGGGCCCAGTCTTGAGATACCCCTCCTAGTCTCTGAGCAGGGCCTCCCACATCCAGAGCAGGCCAGTGCCCTTGCTAGGGACTCTTGCACAGAGCAGACCTCCGGCCCCAACCCCTTCTTAGTTCCTGAGGATAAAAGCCACCTTCCCTTCTCCCTCCCCGTCCACATCCCTCCGTCCTCTGAAAGCTGGTCCCACTCCCACCTCCACCTTAACAACGAACATGTCTGTCTCCGCCCTGAATGTGCCCTAATCTGCCTGCCTTCCTCCATCTGCAGGACCTGCGCTTGCCTGATCTGCAGACAAGAGCTCGAACTCCTTCAGATGGTTAGAGTATACTTGATGTTTGGAAATTCCAGTTCGCCAAGCATGGTCGCTGCAGACACCCATACCTCCGGGCACCATTCCCACCTCCAGCGTGGGACCCTCCCTAGGGGACTGGACACCACACGGAACAACAGTAGTCTGTGGATCTCTGGGACCCCAGAACCCTGGAGACACAGGACACATAGATCCAGCCATGCCTGAAGCTGCTTCCACTCTGTGGAAGAGAGAGGAGGTGGGGGTGACCAGTATGCCTGGGCTATCAGCCGCCTGGCCCCTTCTCCTGCCAGGCCATGGAAGCCCCTCTGGACCTCCACTCCTGCCGGTTCTGATCAAGCCTCCCTTATGCTGTGGCTGGAGGGAGCTTCCCAAAGTTCCATATCTCAGCACCCTCACTGTCCACAGACGGAGCCCTTGTCCTCTCTGCAGCCTTGCCTCCAGCCACTGCCCCGCCCACGCTTCTCCCCGGAGTGTTCCAGCGTGACCTCCGGGCCTTCGCTCAGGTGGGGGCCTCTGCTGTGCCTTCCCCATCCTGAGATGGCTTCCCCGCCCTTTGTCCTCAAGTTCAGCTTCATCGGGGCTGGTCGAGGCCCCTGTGCATGATCCCACTACCTGGGCAGTCCCTGCGGTTCCTCCTCAAGGAGTACCTTGCCTTCACAGGACTTTGAACTTACTGCATCACATGCCTGCCATCCTAGTACTTGGAGGCTGAGACAGGAGGATCACAAAGTTGAGGCCAGCCTCAGCAACTTAGCAAGATCCTGTTTCAAAATACAAAGCGCTGGGGTTGTGGCTTGGAGGAAGAACACCCCTAGGTTCAATCCCCAGTACCAAAATAAAGGAAAGGAAAGGAAAAGAGAAGAAGTTATCTGGCTGGGGCTGAGCAGCCTGGGGAGGGCTGGCGGGTGGGTCCAGGGGAGGGGCTCCACCCTGTGCCCAGCATCTGCACAGCCTGGAGGACCCACCTCCTTCTGCCTCTGCTCCTCCCCCTCCCCAGGGGGCTCTTCCCTGCCTCTGAACTGAAAGGCTGCTCACCTGGGTTCCCTCATGCTGGGCCACCAGGCTTAAGCAGGGAATCCAGCCAGGTGGCTCTCTGCGGGAGCCTTGATAGACTTTCCCAGGACCAAAGCCACCTCCCCCTCCGTGGTGGTCGGGCCTAATCCGTGGTCAGAGGCTTGTGTAAGAGAGTCCAGGCAATGGTCTATTCCTGCAGTACCCTATCCACCCGGCTCTAGGCACACTGGCCCTGAGAGCCACCCAGGGTTGGCATAGTTGTGCCTCCAGGGTGGGGCTCCAGCCTCTGGGGCCGGGGTCTACAGCAGCAAACCTCCACCTGCCAGGAGCCAACTCCAGAAAATTCACTTGGGAGCTGCTGGCCTGTGGACCCGCAGCCTGGCGGCAGCACTGTCCCACCCCAGGGCCTGCACTGAAGCTCTAATTCGAGGAGGAGATGGGACGAGCGTGGTGTGTGCAGGGGTCCATCCCTGGGCCCTGACGGCCATCTCCTCGATTCTTCCCTTCAGGACTCTACCACCAACTGCCTTTGGTAAAATAAAATCCCCCCTCCATGGTGTCAGCTTTTCTGCTTCTCACACTACAGCCTCTTCCCCTAGAGGGCACCAGGATGTGTTTGATTTCCTCCAATGACGAGGAGCTCACTACTGCTCATCATAGCAGCTGCTGGCCTTATGCACCTTAACAGGGTCCACCAGGTGGGCTAAGCACCCACTTCCTGCCCCAGACAGTGCACGCCCTACTCGCTCGCTCGCTCTCAGGGACGCCTGTATGGGTCCTCCCTCACCATTGTCCCCCAACCTCGTCCCTTCTGTGGATCTCTGTGAAGGCCCCTCCCACCGCCCTGGTCACACAGCCTCCAGGGTCACCCTGCTGGGGCGGATCTCTCAGGTGTCCCCGTTGGGTGAGCCCCCAGACAGCTCCTTGCTGTCCACGGAATTAAGCACAAATGTTCCCCCAGGGTTCAAGGCTCCCTCCAACCAGCACCACCCCCTCCTTCAGCCCTGCAGCTTCTTCAGCCCACACAGTGCTCGCCGGGGGCATGCGACCCACTTCCACTCGCTCATTCCCTGCAATAGGACTCCCTCCACTTACCGGAAAAGGAAGGCAAGTCCAGAGAGGGCAAGCAACTCATCCTCCGCCACACAGTGGCCGGGCTGGGATCTGAGAGCAGGCAGCAGACCCTCCAGCTTCCGAGGCCACCGAACTCCAGCTGAGCTGACCCCTCTTCAGTGTTTTTGTGTCCGATGGCCCTCAACTATAATGCCTCCTCAGTCAGCTTTACCACTCCATTTCTCTTCTCATCCACAGGGCTCCTGTACAGCACTTCACAGTTTGCACAGAAATGACCCTGACCGATCCGGGCAGTCCCCAGAGTCCTTGAAGTCATGGGTGCTTGGGGAGGGGAGCTCAGCAAGTGGTCAGGGTGATGCTGGGAAGAGGACTTCCCAGGAAGAGGATGGGGTATGGCCCAACCATGCCCCCTAAATTCATGTGCTGAAGCCCTAGTCCCCAGAACCTCACAATCTGACTTTTAAAGGTGATTAAGGTAAAACGAAGTCACCGGGGTGGGCCCTAGTCCAGTACAGGTGGAGTTCTGTTTTGTTTTGTTTTGTTTTGTTTTGTTTTGTTTTGTTTTGTTTTGTTTTGACACTGGGGATTGAACCCAGAGTCATTCTACCGCTGAACTACACCCCAACCCTATTTTATTTTTTGTTTTGAAACAGTATCTCACTAAGTTGCCAAGGCTGGCTTTGAACCTGAGATCTTCCTGTCTCAGCCTCCCAAGTGACTAGTATTGCAGGCTGTGCCACAGTGCCCAATTTGGCTGGGGTTCTTTTAAAAGAAATTAGGTGCCACGTGTAGTGGGGCATGTCTGTAATCCCAGTACTTGGGGAGACTGAGACAGGAGGACCACAGGTTCGAGGCTAGCCTCAGCAACTTAGCGAGACCCTCAGAAACTTAGTGAAATCTTGTTTCAAAAAATAAAAAATAGCCGGGCATGGTGGCACACGCTTGTAATCCCAGTACTTTGGGAGGCGGAGACCAGATGATCCGAGTTCACGGCCAGCCTCAGCTCTCTCGCTCTCTTTCTCTCCCTGTCTCTCTCTCTCTTTCTCTCTCTCTCTCTCTCTCTCTACTTAGTGAGGCCCTCCGCAACTTCATGAGACCCGGTTTCAAAATAAAGTATAAAAAATAGGGCCGGGGGTGTAGCGCGGAGGTAGAACGCCCCTGGGTTCAATCCCCAGTACCGCAAAAAATAAAATAAAATAAAATAAAATAATAAAATAAAATAATAAAAATAAAAATAAATAAAAAATAGAACGGGCATGGTAGAACATGCCTGTAATCCCAGTACTTAGGAGTCTGAGACAGGAGGATCACAGGTCCGAGGACAGCCTCAGCAACTTAGCAAGAACCTCAGCAACCTAGTGAGACCTTGTTTCAAAACAAAAAAATAAAAAAGGCTGGTGGTGGTGTAGCTCAGAGGTAGAATGCACCTGGGTTCAACCCCCAGTACCATACAGTAAATAAACAAATAAATAAATAAATAAATAGGGCTGGGGTTATAGCTTAGAGACAGAATACCCTGGGGAAGGAAAGGAGGGAGGGAGGGAGGGAGGGACTTCCTAAATTATCACATGCTGGCCTTGAACCTGTGATCCTCCTGTCTCAGTCTCCCAAGTACTGAGATTACAGGCATATGCCACTGTGCCCTGTTTGGCTGGGTCCTTATAAAAGAGGTCAGGACACAGACACACACAAAGGACTGACCTTGTGAGGATGGAGAGGACAGCTACAAGCCAGGAGTGAGGCCTCAGGAGGAGCCAGCCTTGCTGCATCTCTATCTCACCCTTCCAGCTCCAGGACCCAGAGAGAACAAACCCCTGTTCTTTAAACCCCCAGTCTGCGGCATGCCGCTCTGGAGGCCCGGGCAGACTGGTACAGGCAGGGTCTTCCCCACTGCGCACCAGGGCTCTAGGATCACAGTCTGGGATGAAGCTGGGTCCTGTGTCGGGCGCTCCCCTTGCAGTCTGGCCAGCGCTAGAGGCTTGGGGAGCCAGCCAGGATGGCTGAGCCCCACTTTATGGCAAGCTGTCAAATGAGCAGCAGATAAGACGCCCATCCTGCGTGACAGGCTCAAGATATAAAAGCCTCCAAAACGCTCTTGACTGGAAATCTGTGTTCACGTCCCACTATCTCCCTGCTGACCGGCCGCGCACTCAAGCCAGGAACTCCATCCTGTTTGGCAGGGACATGCAGCCCTGTCTCCCTGGCCTCCAGACCCCGCCATAGCCCAGGGTATCCTGATCCCTCCAAGGGACCTCTACCCTGGACCATCTGACCAGGTGCCCCTTTCACCCCAGTGCACTTTTTTTTTTTTTTGGTACTGTGGGTTGAATGCAGGGGCATTCTACCTCCAAGGTACACCCCCAGCTCTTTTTATTTTGAAACAGGGTCTCGCTAAATTGCTGAGGGTCTTGCTAAGTTGCAGAGGCTGGCCTCCAATCTGCGATCTTCCTGTCTCAACCTCCCAAGTGCCAGGATTACGGGCGTGTGCCACCACACCTGGCTCCCCAGTGCACTTTCTATTCCCCTCTTGGAGGACAGGCAGGACACAGTTACCCCTCAGGGTGGAACTAGAGTCCACAGAGGACCTGCCACAAGCCGAGCTTGGAACAGTAGCACCGAGCTCTGGGTGCGTGCACGGGCAGTAGGCCCCAAGCAGCCAGCGTCTCGTTCATGCTGCTTCGTGCCCACAGTCTGCAGATGGAAACATGAAGCCGGAGATGGGAAGAGACCAACCCAGCCTCCATGCAAATTGGAGGCAGATCTGGGGTTGGGACCTAGGTGTGTGGACCCTGGGGCACCCCAGAACAGGGCACCTCTGCCCACACCAGCTCCTCCGACCGGTCTCCTCGGGCAGCAGCAGCTGCTGCTTCCTCCTGCCCTAGCCCAGTCCCCCAGGGACCTCACCGAGCCAAAAATGTCCACGGCCTCAAAGGAAGCCAGGAGGAAAGGCACGTTGCAGTAAATGAGGGGCCGCTTCCTCCTTCCAGAATAGCTGGGACCTCAGTGCGTCCGACAGGGCTGAGCTCAGGAGCCAATCGCTGCACAGGAGCCAGTAATTAATAAAAATGGGTAATGATAGACCATCTGTCCCAGCCTGCGCTCCGTGGCAGGGCCACACGAGCCCTCATTAGCATTCCTCTGCCGTTGTCCCCACAGATGTTGGCGGTGGCCGCGCCAGTCCCGTGGGAAGACGAGGTTGAACGCGTTTAGGCAAACAGCACCGAGCAGGCTGAGTCTCAGCCACAAAGCTCCTGCAGGCTCAGCTTATGCAGAGAACCCACCGTGCAAGGGACCTCTATCTGTCCTCCACCCTAGAAGGGGGCTCTAAGCACAGGTTGAGTAAGAGGGGGCCGGGCCTGGCTGCCTCCCTTCCCTCGCTGTGTGACCTTGGGCAAGTGCCAAACCACTCTGAACCTCCATGTCCACACTGGTGTGAGGTCAGAGTGGAGCACCCAAGTCACTGCTGGGGGAGACAGGGTGAGAAGTCAGAACTTATCAGAGCCTTTAGTCTGCTAGTGAGCAGGGAGGAGCCAGGTTTACACGGAGGCCCCAAAGTGCAGAAGACCTGACCACACTCACAGCACACGGCACTTACTAGACAGGAAGGACATCTGGGAAAGACATGACAAGGGGCCCAAGTGCCTTGGAACTTTCCAGAAGGTATCAGACAGGGCTTGCTCTCCTTGACAACAAGTTGGCTCCTACTGGATCCCTCTAGATAGAGCCTGCAGCCCTTCCTCTGGAGGAGGGTCCATCCTGTGGGGAGATGGGGCTGAGCACCCAGAAAGCCCAGGGCTCACAGGCCCATAAGTCAGATAAGCAAGATGAGATTTGGGACACTGGGGACAGAATAGGAAGCAGAAGGGCGCTCTTGAGCAGCTCCGGGGGCAGCAGCAGGGTTGGCCTCACCAGAGCCCCACAACTTTGGGCTCTGAGAAGGTGTCGCTGCTCCCCAAGCCAGGACCCCTCCAGACAAATGGTCGCATGTTCTCCAGCAGGATTCCCAGCCACAGAGCAACCATGTTGGCCAAGGACACCCGGGCTTTGAATGTGGCAGGGGAAGACATCCACAGAGAGGGACACTGAGGCACGGGGCTGAGGTCTCTCCCCAAGGTCACACGGGCATGAGCAGCAGACCTGGTTCCTTCTGCGCAGTCGGGCCCCAGTACACCGAGGTCCCGGCTCATCCTGACCCTGAAGGTGAAGCCCCCAACTCAGGGCTCCCCAGTCTGAATATTCTCTCTGCTGCACCTACAGCCTGTGTACCCCACCCCTGTGCATGCCCCCGGCCCGCCTTGGCCTTGTGGGTCCCAGGGGTTGGTCTCTGGGCAGCCTGGCTGTGGGTCGGGAAGGCCAAGGGACAGCTGACCGCAGGCCTCTCGGGTTACTCATCCTGGGTAATCCGAAGTCTGGCCTGGCATGTCCTGGGGAACCCAAGCCTCCCGGCTTTGTCCCCGCACAATGGAGCGCTTGGAAAGTGGAATCAGAGAGGACCTGTTTGTTCCTGGAGCCATCAGCCTGGCCAATTCCCCCCCAGGGGCCAAAAGGGCCTGCTGAGGTCAGAAGGGAAACTGAGGCCCAGCAAAGGCCCCCGCTTACCCTGGAAGCAGGGTCAGAGCTGAGGTGGAAGCCAGGGCCTCCTGAGCCCCAGGCCAGCGATCTTCCCACCCTGGGGGGCTCTGCAAGATGGGGCCACGGAAGGAGAGCTGCCTCACGGACTCACGTGCAGGGGTCAACAGAGACACGTGGGGGGGGGGGCCTAGCAAGCTATGGAGGTGCCCAAGGGCAAGAGGATAGAAAGGGTAGCAGCACTCGTATCGTGAATATTCATGTAAGAATTATGAATATTCATAGTAACCTCTTCCACCACTGATAGGGGGAGGCCGGGCTGCGAGGGAGGACAGATCATTCCTCCTGGGCCAGCGTTAAGGCCAGAAGCCTGCCGTGGCCCTGGGCTTTGGAGTCTGCCCGCCCAGCTGACCTAGTGGAGGCCCCTCTTCAAGGATCACTCGGGGACAGGGCCAGTGAGGGCTGGGCCAGCGCGGGGAGGACATCGGCCTCTCCCTGACCTGGACGGAGAGCCTCAGAGCCCAGCTGGCCAGACACCTGGGCACGGCAGGCCGAGGGAAGAGCCCGCGCGGGCCTGGCTTCTCCTGGTGACTGGCAGGCAGCCATGGAGGAGCTGGGCCAGGCTGCAGCTGCTCAGAACAACATCACCTAAGGATGATGGGGAAGGCAAATGTGCAGCCAGGAGAGAGGTGTCCAGCGCCCAAGACTTTCTGGGGAGAGAGAGGAAGGCTCAGAGAGGGTCAGCGACTTGCCCATGGTCATACAATAAAATCAAAGGGAAGTCTAGGGCTCCATTCTGTTGGGGGGGTTGGCATCAGGTAGGTAAGGTTACACCTGAACAGCTGAACAGGTTCCAACCCTAGGACTGGTGTGTGGCTTTTCCTGGCACATAGGAGGCCTTTACATAGTATCTGTTGTATGAATGAATGATCCATAACCCTAAGTTTGTTTCTGTGGGTGGGGGACTGGAGATTAAACCCAAGGGCATTCTACCACTGAGCTATACCTCCAGCCCTTTTTATTTGTTATTTTGAGACAGGGTCTCAATACATTGCCAAGGCTGGCCTCAAACCTGTGATCCTCCTGTCTGAGCCTCCCAAGGAATGGAAATATAGGCATGTGCCACCCGGATTCATCATCTTTAAATAGAAACAAATTTGCTGGTTGCAGTGGCATATGCCTATAATTCTAGTACTTTTGAGGGGGAACTGAGACAGGATAGTCACAGGTTCAAGGCTAGCCTCAGCAACTTAGTGAGACTCTCAGCAACTTAGGGAGACCCTGCTTCAAAATTAAAAAAAATAAAAAGGGCCGGGAGTGGTGGCACATATTTGTAATCCCAGTACTTGGGAGGCTGAGACAGGAGGATCCGGGTTCATGGCCAGCCTCAGCTACTTAGTGAGGCCCTCGGCAACTTAGTGAGACCCTGTTTCAAAGTAAAGAATAAAAAATAGGGCTGGGGTGTAGCTCGGAGGTAGAATGCCCCTGAGTTCAACCCCCAGTACCACAAAAATAAATAAATAAATAAATAAATAAATAAATAAATAAATAAACAAATAAATAGGGCTGGGGGTGTAGCTTAGAGGTAGAATGTCCTTGGGTTCAATCCCAAATACCAATAAATAAATAAATGAAACTGAGACTCAGAGATGAAGGGGCCTGACCCAGATCTTGCAGGTAGAGTGTGCCAAGAAAGCAGGACTGGTAAGATTCACCTCGAGGCAGAGAAAGCCCAGAGGACCGGAGGCCATCTGAGCAGAGGGCAGCTGGGCCAATGGAGACGGCTTGGGGGAAGGCACAGGAGGGTCCTGGGGTCAGGGGGCGGGGGCCTGTGGTTGCAGAGAAAACCCTCAGCAGAGGCATCCAGACCCCTCATCTGTGTCAGGGACAAGGGAGAAGGGAAGCTGCGTTGATAAGAAACCAAATGAGGAGGCTGACAGTGAGTGGGGAGGAAAAATAATCATAAATGATGGTTTTTATTAAAAAATATCACCAGGAAAATGTATGCTCATTCCAGAAGCCCAAAAAAAGCCCAAAATGCAATAAGTGGGAAGAGAGGAGATGGGGAATGGAAAATTAAAATCATGAAAATAGCCCACGAAAACCCTCCTGATATCTACTGGGAGCCCATTGCACGGGAGGGAGGGAGGGGAGCAGGGAGGGAGGGTGTCACTGTCGTGTGAAGTGATAAACATTATTCTGAAATAGCAAGAGCAGCGGGCAGGAGGAGGGATGGATAATCCATCATGGAGCCATGATGGATTGTTCCTGCCGTGGCCAAGGAGACCAGGCCAGCCCGGCCCTGGGGATGGGAGCCCAGGTGCCCGTGAGGGTGGGTGGGCTCTCTGCCTGAGACAGGCGATCGTCTGTGGTGGCCCTGGCCTAAGGCGGTCATCCACCTGGGGTTACCCGTGTCTGTGCCAGGACGGCCCTTGGACACATGGGATTCCACCTCAGGATGAGGAAAGGGAAACTGAAACCCACATAACATTATAGGCAGCACCCTGGACCCCCTAAATGGGGCTACCCCCACCCAGAGGAGGCAGGAGGAGCGGCCCTCTCAGGTTTCTCCTTGCCACACCTGCGAGGGCCACAGCAGCACCCTCTCTCCCAGGGTGGGGGCTGGGGTCAGTCTGGCCCTAAACCCCACGTCTGCTCCTTACCAGCTGCAGGGCCCTGGGAAGGCTCCCAGCTCAGCGATCCAGCCCCAGTGGAGGGAGCTGAGTGCCTGGTGCACGGCGGGTCCCCAGTGTGCCCACAGCTAACAGGGAGCTCAGGAGCCTGCTGTGGTGCCTCCCGGGTCTCACGGGATACTAAACCTTGATCAGCACAAAGGACCCCAGAAGAAAAGACCCCCAGAGTCTCTTCAGCAACAAGATCAATGGCAGATGCTCTGATTGGCTGAGAAGCAGAAACAAATGACTTCCAGGTGTGGCTGAGGCTGGAGAGGTGACAGGAAGGGATGAGGGGCCCATCCTTAGGGAGCCACAGCGACTGCACTTCTTGGAACTTGGGAAATCGGTGACAGTGTCCATGGCTGGAACATCAGGCTCTTTGGCGGGAAGAAGTGGTTGGACCAGCTCCCTCCCTGATGAGCCCAGTGGCACCACGAGGGGCAGGCAGCCGAGCATCCCAGCCAGACCCCAGCCTGACTTCCGTCACGAAAGGCCCACCAGCTCTCTCCAGCCCAGCTGTGTGCCCTCAGGTGCCCCGGATGCCCCTACTCAGCTGAGACCCTGAGGGAGCAGATGGGGACAGATGGAGAGATGAGGAATCCATGAGAGACAGAAAGGCAAAGAAAAATCACAGAGGCAGCCGAGCACTGAGGCACACGCCTGTAATCCCAGTACTTAGGAGGCTGAGACAGGAGGATCCCAGATGCGAGGCCAGCCTCAGCAACTTAGTGAGACTCTCAGCAACTTAGCAAGATCCTGTTTCAAAATAAAAAAGGGATGGGGGGAGCTCGGAGGTGGAACACCCCTGGGTTCAATCCCCGGTAGGAAAGGAAGGAAGGAAGGAAGGAAGGAAGGAAGGAAGGAAGGAAGGAGTTAGAGAGACAGAGGACAGACAGAGATGATGAGGGACAGAGAGAATCCCCAGGAGCCCACCTGCCCAGGATTCTCACCCTTCCTGTCTGGGAAGCCCTTGCCCTGCCTTTCAGGGCCCCCAGCTTGTTCAGGGCCCCCTCCCCCAAGCCGCCCCCTTCCCAGACTCTACCTCCTGAGGCCTCTTCCTGGGCACTGGAGTTTCGTTGTTGGAAGAGGAATTTTTCATCCCACGCAAATCATTTCCTTCAGAAGAAAGGATCAAATTCTCCTTCTACCTGCAGACGCCAAGAACACCCGGGCAGGAATCCTGAGCTTTCCCAGCCCCACTTCTCTATAAGTCAGCCCCGTGTCTGGGGTGGGGGCGCCTCAGAGCCAGACCCCAGCTGGGCCCTTCCATCTAACCTGATGCAGTAGAGCCGGGTGGGGTGAGGCCGGAGCCCAGGGCCTGCCCTCCAGGCCGTCACTGTCTAGATCAGAGGCAGCTGCGGCCCTGCTCGCCCTCCCCACCGGCCAGCCCCCTCCCCAGACCAGGGCAGCTCCGTACCCAGGACCCCAGCTCCCAGCTCCCAGCTCCCAGCCCCCTTCAAAATGACACCAAAGCCCTCCCCGGTCCTAGCATTTCCCGAGGGTCAATTAAGATGTCTGGAGTTGATTAGACTCTGACACTGATGAAACCCAGAGGTAATTAGCAAAAGAAAAAAAAAGTTTTGATTAGTCCTCAGCATAATTCTCTCCAATTATTCAAAGTTCATGCCTGCAGGGGGTGGAATATCTCCAGGAATATTTATTTATATCTCGATTTTTTTCATCAACTTTGTGAATCTACTTAATCACCAGCCCCTGAACTTGTTAACTTGGAGAATTTGGCTGAGGGCTGGGCCTGTCTGAGACTGGGGCTCAGCTGAGGAACACAGGGTTCCCTTCTTTCTCCCCTAGAAGAGAGCCTGGGGTCCCCACCAGCACCCCATTTGGGGATCCAGGGGCTTTGTGGGGATGCATTTCAGCCCCTGCCCATTTTCACCATCAGATATTTCTGTACTGTACACCCCTTGGGAGGCAGAGGAGGGGGTGTTCTTTTTTTTTTTTTGGTACTGGGGATTGAACCCAGGGACATTCTACCTCTGAGCTATATCCCCTGGCCTTTTTTATTTTTTATTTTTGAAATAGGGTCTTGCAGTCAGGTGTGGTGGCCCACATCTGTAATCCCAATGCTTACGAGGTTGAAACAGGTGGATTGCAGGTTTGAGATCAGCCTCAGCAACTTAGCAAGACCCTCAGCAACTTAGCAAGACCCTATTTCAAAATAAAAAATATAAAGGGCTTGGAAGTATAGCTCAGGGGAAGAATGCCCTGGGTTCGATCCCCAGCACCAAACAAACAAACAAAAACAAAACCCAGGATCTTCCTAAGTTGCTGAGGCTGGCCTCAAACCTGTGATCCTCCTGTTGAAGCCTCCCAAGTATGGGGATTACAGGCGTGCGTCACCATGCCCAGCTCATGTGTCCTTTTTATAGGTAAGGAAAGCAAGAAGAAGGAGGAGACCAAGGTCTGTAGGGTGGTCCTACAGCAGGGCTCCTGCCTGGGCTGACCTTCTGGGTGGTCTGCACTGGGGTCTTGGCCACAGGGGCAGCCACATTGGCCATCGGATCCAGCAGGCCCTGCCTGGGCCTCCCTGCTCCACTCAGGTGCCCAGGACCAGGATCCTCCCCCTCTTCTCCAAGGCCCACAGGCACCTGCAGACCATGCCTCCCTTCGGTGGTACAGGAAACCCCTGCTGTGGCCTGAGGCCCAGCCAGGCCACTCCTCCAGGAAGCCTTCATGGTTTGCAGCATCAGGGAAAATCATGGTGGACAAATGACGTGTCCAGGGCTCAGCTGCATGTTACAGACAAATCTGTCTCCCACCCTGAGCCTCGGTGACTCTACCATAGGAAGTGGAGATCCACCCCATGGGGGTATAGCAGGATCCTGGTAGCTCCTGATGTTTTGGAAAAAACCCAGGGCATGGGGGACACCTTGGTGACTCCAGTGGACAACGACATTTAGGGACTGTGACACAGGAGAGCCATTTCCTATTGGCTAGTCCAGGTCCCGGGCCCCAGGCACCTCCCAGCCTGGACTTCCTGGAGCATGGACAATCATGAATGTCGTGGGGTGAAGAAGTGAACGAGAGAGGGAAGGCGGGAGTTAATTAGTGAAAGAAGAAACGTGCTGCAGCTTCTAACCAGGAGGCGCTTAGCCCTCTGCTGGGCTGGCTGGCCACTCCCCCTCACCTCGTGGGAAGTTCAGGGCTGAACCAGCCAGGACCCTTTCTGTCTTCAGCATCTGGGGTCCATGCACATGGCAGATTATCTCTCCCAACATGGCTACAGAGCTATTGCCACCCACATGCCCTTCCAGAACCGGGCTACTTCCCATCAACAGGCAGAGCCAATGTCCCTGCCCCTTGAACCTGAGCCGGTGTTTGCAATGGCCTGGACCAAAACAGTATGGTGGACATGATACCATGTGATGAAGAGTTAGGTTGCAGAAGATGATGTGAGGGCCACCTGGGTCTCTCTCTCTCAGGGCATGGGCCCTGGGAACCCAGACACACTCTTCTGAGGATGCCCAGGCCACAGAAGAGGCCCAGAGCCAGCACCGGCCTGCTGGCAGTGAGGAGTGACGGCATCATGGAGAGTGAGGGTACTGCGGCCCCCCAGGGAGCTGCCCCAAGGATGACACATGGAGCAGAATCAAGACTTCCCTGCCCAGCCCCAGTGCAGATACTCAGGCAGAATAGATGGTTGAGTTTGGGATGGTTTATTCAACAGCAATAGACCATGGAAACAAGAGGGAAACCTGTTCAAACAGGCGGCCAAAGCTGTGCCAAAGCTCTTCACCTCCCAGTCACGCCCACCTCCAGCCACGCCTACCCCAACTCCCAGCCCTGCCCACCTTGAAGCCACGCCCAACACAGCCCTGCCCACCACCCAGCCACGCCCATCTTTCCTGGTTCACCAGCCCCGCCCACCTCCCAGCCCCGCCCACCTCCCAGCCCTGCCCACTTCCCAGTTCCCAACCCTGCCTACCTCACAGCCACGCCCACATCCACAGCCAGGCCCACTCCAGCCACGCCCACCATTCAGCCACGCCCACAGCCACAGCCACACCCATCTCACAGTCTTTCCTGTCTCCCAGCTCTGCCCACATCCCAGATCTGGCTGTCAGGATTGGGGAAGGCATTGATACAGGCATGGAGCCAGATGGAGGATCCAAGCAGGAGGGAGTTTATTAAGCTACACAGGGATGGGGATGGGGTAAGTGACTCAGGGATGGGGATGGGGATGGGGATGGGGATAGGATGGGGTCTAAAGAGAACTTCAGCTGCCCACTGTTGGATTGAGTGCAGTCTTTATAGGGCAGTACTGAGACAAGGTCAACTAACAGTTACACAGGGATGGGGAGAAGCCGATATTGTTATTAAAACATTCAAAGATTAGGGAACAAGAAACATTCTACAGTCTGTGGATGGGGTGGTCCCGTCAAGGCCTTGATTGTCTGTGGGCAGAATGTTCCCACCAGGATTGTAATGGGGCCCGGAAGGGTCAAGCATGAAAGGGTGGGAGAAGGGGTGGGCATTATATTTCCTAACGCTGCCCACCTCCCAGCCCCAAGCCTGAGTGGCTCTGGAAAAGGCAAGACAGGATGGATCTGTGCCTCCTCCTCAGTAGCTGGAGGGAGGCTGGGCCTTCCCATCCTGGCTGGGGAACTCAAGGGCTCAAGTTTTTGAAGTGGGCGGATGCTCAAAGCCCTCCCCGCTCCTCTGCCACTGAGAGGAGGCCTTACAGGAGCCTCTATAAGAGCTGGGCTCAGCATCGCTGATTCTCTTTTTGGATTAATTTAGCCCAGCCCAGCAAGAGCTCTCGGGTAGTGCCCCTACTCGCTTTTAATGGTGTGCTTATTAGCTGGGTGGTTCAGGGAGGGGAAATTCCTCCTGATTCTGCCCAACTAAAGCTGCCATAAGCCAGCTCAGAGGGAGGCCTGGAGACAACCCTGTCCCCTGAGATGGAGTTTCAGTAGCACAGAGTTGGCTCTCCAGGCTGAAGGCAGGAAGGAAGGGAGCTTGGATGTCTGCAGACGGGGAGGCAAGCCCATCCAGAGGCCTGGTGCTGGGTCCAGCTTGGACACTGACCTGCTGGCCAACCCTCGTCAACAACCCCCTAGGCCTCAGTCTTCCCATCTGCAGACTGAAGTGGGGTGAAAGCAACACAGAAAGGTATAAAAATACTGGCACTGAGCTGGGTATAGTGTGGCTCATACCTATAATCCTGGGCCCCGGGAGGCTGAGACAGGAGGATCACAGGTTAAAGGCCAGCATCAGCAACTTAGTGAGACTCTGTTTCAAAATTAAAAAAAAAATAAAGCCGGGCATGGTGGCGCACGCTTGTAATCCCAGTACTTGGGAGGCAGAGACAGGAGGATCACAGGTTTGTGGCCAGCCTCAACAACTTAGTGAGGCCCTCTGCGACTCAGTGAGACCCTTTTTCTAAAATAAAAAAGAATAAAATAGGGCTGGAGGTGTAGCTCAGAGGTAGAATGCCCTTGGGTTCCATCCCCAGGACCACAACAATAAATAAATAAAATAAAAATAGAAGCCGGGCATGGTGGCGCACGCTTGTAATCCCAGTACTTTGGGAGGCGGAGACCGGAGGATCCAGGTTCGCGGCCAACCTCAGCACGCGTGCGCACACGCGCGATCTCTCTCTCTCTCTCTCTCTCTCTCTCTCTCTCTACCTAGCAAGGCCCTCCGCAACTTCGTGAGACCCGGTTTCAAAACTAAAGCATAAAAAAATAGGGCCAGGGGTGTAGCACGGAGGTAGAACGCCTCTGGGTTCAATCCCCGGTACCGCAAAAAAGAATAAATAAATAAAAAATAAAAATAAAAATAAAAATAGAATGGGCTGGGCATGTAGCTTGGTGGTAGAATGCCCCGTGGTTTACTCCCCAATACTGAATAAATAAATAAATACATAAATAGATAAATAAATAAATAAATCTGGCATCAATTATTGAGTGGGCCACATGCTCCAGGCCATACCAAGTAACTGGCCTTCACCAGCTGAATTAGTCCAGAGAGGTGGCACTTGTGTCCTCCTTGTTTACAAATGGAGCTGCCCTAACATCCCTACCTGTGTGGACAGGGGCTTCTTCTGTGTTGGTGGGGTGGCCTGGAGTGTTGGTCTAGAGTGGTCTTAGGCATATTTTTAACTCTTTGAGAAACTGTCAAACTCCCTAAAGTGGCCAGACCATTTTACACTCCCCCTTGGCAGCCAATGCACAAGAGTTCCAGTTGCCCCGCGTCCTTGCTAATACTCGCTGTAGTCCGTCTTTTTAATTTTAGCCTTTCTGATAGTTGTGAAGTGATTTCTCATGGTGATTTTAAATTTGCAATGCCCTAATGATTAAGGATGCTGAGCATCTTTTTGTATGCTTGTTTCTTTAGTGAAGTATCTGTTTAGGTATTTGGCCCATTCTTCAAATCGGGATGTTAGTCTGTCCATATTGGGTTGTGAAAGATCTTCATATATTCTGAACATAAGTCCTTTATCAGATAAATGTTTTGAAACATTTTCTCCTGGTCGGTGGCTTCCGTTTTCACAGGGGAAAAATCTTAGAGTTGTTGAGGCTGGCCTTGAACCTGTGATCCTCCTGTCTCAGCCTCCCAGGTACTTCTAAAGGAGGATCGCAGGTTTGAGGCCAGCCTCAGCAACTTAGCAAGATCCTCAGCAACTAAGCAAGATCCAGTTTCAAAGTAAAGAAGGAGGGCTGGGGAGAATGCCCCTGGGTTCAATCCCCAGTACCAAAACAAAACAAAAACAAAAACCTTAGGGACCCTGGGTCTAGCAAACAGGCCCTTCCAAGCATCCTGCTGGTGGACCTCAGCCTAGCCCAGGCCCTCCACTGCAGACTTCTGCCACATTTCCAATTCTGCCAGCTCTGCTCCTCGAGGACCCAGCACTGACCTTTCATTCTTGTCCCTGAGCCAGAACCACACAGCACAGCCACTCCAAATACCCAAGAACTTACATGAGATAATACATGTTTATTGTTTTAACTTGCTACATTTGGGGGTAATTTGTTATGCAGCGATAGATAACGAATACACAAACCATCTGCTTTGCGAATCAAAATAAAATTACAGCGATAAATAAAATGATAACACACCCAAATAAATTTGTAAATTAGCACTTTGTCAGACTTAAAGATTTCCTTAAACCATCACCACACTTTGTGTGCAGAAGGCAAAGCCAGCAGCCAACTCACCCCCAGATATGGAAGACGGGGTGAGGAGTGGTGGTGGAAGGGATAGGGCTGGACTGGGGGGTCCCTATGACTGCCCTCCTGGGCCACTCCAGGTGCTACTCTCACTTTCAGGGGTCCCCGAATAGTTGTCAGGGTACCTGGCTGGGCTCGTCACTCACAGCAGGGCCCAGAGAGCCCTGGAGCACATGGCAGATTGTATTTTCCAAAGATAGACACAGTGGTATGTCCCACTGGACAGCCTTTTTTTGCATCATGACCTTGACCTTCCTCCCAAGTCCCTTCCCCTTGGCTCTGGGACTGAGGTAGGATAGAAGAAATAAAAGAAATATAGGACATACATAGCTGGGCATGGTGACACACACCTGTAATACCAGTACTTGGGAGGCTGAGACAGGAGGATTGCAGGTTTGAGGCCATCCGCAGCAACATAGTGAGACTCTCAGCAACCTAATGAGACCATTTCCAAACAAAAAATAAAAGGAGATGGGAGTGTGGCTTGGAGGTAGAATGTCCCTGGGTCCAATTCCCAGTACCTCCCCACACGCACACACAAATATGTACATAGGGGAGAACAAGGAAATGTAACTTTAGTATGGAAGCTTGTGGTGAAATTCTCCAATACCCTTACTACTCAGCCAGGCCTGTTAGTTCCAAGTTTCTGGGGAATTTACAAGTCTTAACTCACTACCCTGAGCACTACTAAGTATCCTCAAAGAGGTATCTATTGATCAGACAACTGAGATCACACAAAAGATCTGAAGGGTGGCTGGACACCACACCGGGAATTCACTCACACACAAAAAAACTTCGAACTGTTAATTATCCAACCTAGGAAGAGTTAAGCAGGAGAGATGTCTATTGGTCAGAGGACAGAGGTCACACAAAAGAGTAATCTCCTTGGGCACTGTTAGTAGTCCCTGAATAGTCTAAACAAAAGAGACACCTGTTGACAAGACAGTGAAGGCTCCATCAGGACCCTGCAGATGACCAAAAGACCCTAAATTGTCTTGTGACTACAGGACTGATGTCATCCTCACATACCTCCTTTACCCACCCCTCATAAAAGTCTCCTATAAAATAAGAGCAATAAATAGCTGGGCATGATAGCACACACCTGTAATCCCAGTACTTGGGAGGCCGAGACCAAAGGATCACAGTTTGGAGGCCAGCCTCAGCAATTTAGCGAGACCCTCAGTCACTTAGTGAAACCCTGTTTCAAAATAAAAAATAAAAGCTGGGTGTGGTGGCGCACGCTTGTAATCCCAGTACTTGGGAGGCTGAGACTGGAGGATAACAGGTTTGTGGCCAGCCTCATCTACTTAGTGAGACCCTGTTTCAAAATAAAGAATTAGCCGGGTGTGGTGGCGCACACTTGTAATCCCAGTACTTGGCAGGCTGAGACCAGAGGATCTGGGTTCGCGGCCAGCCTCGGCTACTTACTGAGGCCCTCTGCAACTTCGTGAGACCCGGTTTCAAAATAAAGAATAAAAAATAGGGCCAGGGGTGTAGCTCAGAGGTAGAATGCCCCTGGGTTCAATCCCTGGTACCACAAAAAAAAATAGGGCTGGGGGTGTAGCTCGGAGGTAGAATGCCCCTGGGTTCAATCCCTGGTACCGCAAAAAAAAAAAAAAAAAATTAAAAA
>PVJS01017712.1:0-35808 GCA_004027185.1 Glis glis
GCCCCTCCCCCTCCCGCCGCCGCCGCCGCCGCCGCCAAAGTTCGCGCCGCTCCGCCCCCCCCGCGCGGGTGCGCGCGCGTCCCGTCTCGGCCCCGCGCGCGCCCCGCCCCGCGCCCCACGTGCAACGCCCCCGCCAATGGGCGCTCCGCGCGCGCGGGCGCGCGGACCCGGATCAGGAAACGCGCGGGTGGGTGATGGATGCCGCTGTCCGGCCCCGGGCGGGGCGGCCGGGGGCTCCAGGCGTCGAGCCCCCCAACTTGGATTCCCGCGGGGAATTCGGGGCTGGTCTGGCTGCAGGTCCTCTCAGGCCCGATGCGCGCGCCCTACTTCTGGCACAGGCCGCAGGGCAGCGGGGCGGCCGTGCTCAGTGCTGACCTCCAGCCCATCAGGCCTCGCGTCCTCCAGGGTTCGAGGCCCGCTGGGGAAGGGAAAGGCGCGGGGACCAGGGAGCATCCTGAATTTTATCCTGATCCCGGGATAAAACGAACGAGGCCGACAAACCATTTTCCTACCCGCAGATCCCTTCCCCACGCCCTGGGGCTCCTCTGCGGGTCTGCTCTAGAGTCCCGGCTTTAAGAAGCTTGGCAGGATCCGCGAAGGGTGGGTGGGTGGGCAGGCTGAAGGAATCTACCCCAGGATGTACAACGAAGCCATTCCAAAATAAACGAACGGACACTTTTTTTCCTTCTTTTAGAGACAGGGTCTGTTGTTTTTGTCCTAAGAGGGAGGGGCGTAGAAGTTTCCTAATAGCATTTAATTGGATGGAGGGGTCGACTTGAGAGCTAAATATGCCTGCATTTACTAGGTGCGACTGTGAAAGAGAAGGCGCCCAAGGATGAGAATGAACAGAAGCGATGCCTCCACAAAACCCAGCTTTGAAACTAATAATGTCCTATTTCAGAACAATCCCAAACAAAAACAAGCTAAAAAGATCGAATACGCCCCTTGCCGGGTCAGATCACCCACGGGTCTTTTCCTGCTAAGAATTTTTGTTTTTTCTCTTGGATGCTGCTCTCAGGCCGTATATGAAGCTAGAGTTACATTTTTAGGACAGTCTATAATTTCTGAATTGCTGAAAATTAGCATATTAACGATATCAGTTGCTCCTCCGGAAAGGAGGGAGAGGGGACTGTTGCCAGCCATTTGATAATTGAAACTTGATGGGTAAACTAATTACGCCATTATTAACAAATAAATTACTTATTAATTCCACCTAATGTTGATCTTTGAAGTAAATACAGATGCCTTATTCGTACTGCTACGCACCTTCCCCCTTCCTTTTCTGAGTACCAGACACACCTAGATCCTCTACTTTCCAGCCCAGATTAAAGCAGAGTCACCGTTCTAAAAATAACTTCCATATTGGCAGGCAAAGCAAGGATATTTCAACTGGTGCACCTTAGTTGATTTTTCAAAGAGCAGTATAAACAGCCTTCTCAAAACTGAGTCTGGACCGCAGACAAGGAAAGTTATAGCCTGAGCCTGGAGACACTTCAAAAACAATGTCCATTGTATCTTCATTTATATTGGTTACTCATACGAGTTGCTAAATGCTGGAATATATCCATTTGATGGATGGTCATTTAATGCTTAGTCACATAAAGCCTATTATATGGGACTAATCTTTAAACTAATTTAGGAAAAGAGGTTAAAAAAGGGATCATATTAGCTTTCTAACTGGAATCATCCTGAAGTGGTACAAAGAGGTTTTCCACACTGGGAGTATGTGTGTGTGAAGAGTGCTGTCCATTGACATTAAAATTTTTTTTGTTTTTAATGAAATCTGAGCCACAGGCAGAAATCAACACTGATTATAATCTTTAGACATCCTCTCTAGACTGGGGGCAGGGGGAGGTATAGCCTGTGATACAGCTGCCTAAACCAACATCTCTTCCCAGCAAGAAAAAATAATACATACACAGATTATATACTATGTAGTATAAGTAATATACACATAGATAGTCTATATTACATCTCTGGGCTCTCTCAGCTTCAGGGGAGTAAAAGCATGACCAGGAAATCGTGCTCTCCTCCTGTCATCAGCCGTGGGTACTAGGGTCTTTACTATGTCTGTTTAATATTATTTGTGGACACTAAAACACAAATTTCATGTTGTTTAACCTCAGAACCTTCTACAGAATTTCTAAGTATTAAGGAGACACGAGCACTGCTTTGTATATGGATAAGCTAAACGAGTTAACTGTTAACTGTGCCTGTGTTTCGGGTGGTTCTATTACTGTAGGAAGATGGGCTTACACAGAATCCCCCAAGGCCTGTAACTTGTCTTTGCGGTTCCTATCATAAACACAAACGGAGCCAGGACCACCAAGTGTTATCTCACACACGGACATTTTGACATTTTAGTGCAAGATTTATGGCTGTAATAAACAATCTCAGTACCTTTTCTCAACCTTCCACAATCTCCCTTGCAAGCCATAGCATAATTCCATTGAATCAGATAATCTTTTGAAAAATATATATATTTTTTTAAAAAGCCACCTCTTGCCTTTACATATGATCCAAGACACCAAAGGAAAGCCAGTAAGAAACTAAATCAATTAAAAAACAAACTGAAGTTTACCAGCCGCATCTTGCCCAAGAAAAGATGGGATGCCCTGAAACCAAGCAGAGAAGGAGTGTGCTAATCTTCGCACACCAACTGGCTCCAGTCCCATGCAGGCGAAAGCGTTATCCTTTCCTTGGGAAACTGTTAAGCACATTTGATCATTTCCACGCGCGGAGATAACACATATATGCCCAACAAAAGCTTTCTTAAAATCCCATTAAGTAAAATAACTTTTCATCACGTCCTCGCATCCCAGATGGAGAAGGAGAGCGCAGCGAGTCCGAGGGAGAGGGAGGGCGCGAGAGAGGCAGTGTTTGCAGCTTGGTTTGAATCTGATTTGAATCATTTTGAATATATTTGGAACAGCCTTCCCTCTTGAATGCAACCCTGTCCCAAGTTTCAAAGTGACCGAACAGTGACACCGTGTGCATTTTGTTTCTTATTAATCTTACACATTGACAGTCTTTGTTAAATCACAAGGCGCGCCCTTCACCAGCCGACATTTTCATATTTGTTAGACGCGCTGACCTGAAGTTCACCTCGGCCTTGGACTTTGCGCTTCTAAAAGGTCTATACAGTGTCTTTTAGAGAGCAGGGTGCTTTGCCCAGGTCACTCCTTCTCAGGAAAAACCAAGGGGAAAAAGCAAAGGAAATGTAAACGTTATGGAATGTATTGACTGTATTTGTTCTTTGTTCTTTAGAGCGAGAGTCCCCCAGACTGTTCTCTATCTGAAGCGCATGTCTGGAGCAAACTGGGGAATGGTAGAATTTCCAAATGCCTGAGGTGGCAATTGAGGGCTCCCCCCACCTATCCGAGGCATATGATTGTAGAGAAACAACACTTTTCCAGATATTTGACTGATTCATTGTTTAGGGGCACTTTCCTTGCAGTAGCTTAAAAGTATGAACACAATCCAGGCATAAAGTCTGAAATCCATATGAGGATTATACATGAGTTTCAACCAGGATTGTGTGAGAGGCCTAAAGATGGAAATCCTCTGAATAAAGTGGTAAGCATTCTGAAAGCAATAACTTCTGCAAGCACCTTTTTCTTTCACTTTAAAGACTAGCTGACAGGTATCTGAGTACTGAAGCTAAAATGTTTCTAAGGTGTGGCACATGGTTTTAACCCAAAATACAATGGATGGGTTCTCTGGAAGAGACAGAGAGAAGAGAGGGTTTCCGTTTTCCTCATTTCAGGAGCCCAGATGTGGTAGTGTTCACTGCTGTAACAGCAATCACCACAGTTGTTTCCTTTCTTCTATTTCATCTGGCAAAATCCCATTTGGCTCCAAGCTCTTGGCCAGAGTGAAAACTTTACACATTGCACAGTAGAAGCACCCTGATTACTTCCATGAAGGCAGTGTTTGGGAAATATTTACTTTACTATTGAACATACCTGGCACTGTTATATCCAAGCCAAGCCGAATATATTGATTGGGATGATCTTAAACATCCCTGCAAGGGTCTATATTCTGACTAGATGAATTATCTCTAAATTTAAGAAAAAAATCTAGGAAAATATTTTCTCTTTCTCTTCTCTGTTTTCCTACATTGACCACTTGAAGGTCAATACAGAGAAAAGGAAAACACACCCCCTAGAAAAATAGATTCTAACAGCATCAACACTTAATCTAGATGCAGGAAAAATCAAATACTGTTTAGTTCTTTAGTTGCAATTCATGCAGAAGGCATGGTACCAGTCTGCTTCCTAAATACACTATCCTTTTTCTTTCTTGTTCTCCCAACCTTCCTCCTTAGTTTCCTCTCCCCTCTTCCTTGGCTTTTGTTTTTAATTCCACGTGTATTGTTAAAAAGCATTTCCTGGAGAACAGAAGTCTCTCGTGGTGGTCTTAATAGTGGCCTGGCATTTGCGGATTCCACCTTCTGTCCTCTAGTTACTTACTTATAGACTGGAGAATTTCCCTTATATTCAGTGTCATTTCATAATAAATAAAACAAAAAATCCCAACCACTTGAACGTTTTCCTTCCCTTCCAGCTCTGAGAATTCTTTGCATTTCGTGGGTTGCAATGTCAGAAAAAGTGTTTTCTATGTTTGAAATTGCAAAGGATGCATTTTGCAAGAAGTACCTGTGTCTGCCCTTCTCCTTACACACTTCAGGGGTCATTATATGTACTTAAAAAAACCTAGCCAATCAAAATCATCTTTTTCAAATAAAGGAGGTTTCCCACACTGTTCTCTTGCCTTTGAGAGTATAATGGAACACTGGGAAGTTGCTCCATTATTTCTTAAACGTTCACTGATGAATTTTGAGCTTTTTTTCAACTGTGGCAAACCCACAAACCACTCCTGGTTCTCCAGCATCTGAGGTGTTGGTGTTTCAGTAATCTATGCCTATTTACCTGCTGCTATTCCCTCAGAATGGGGGCGATAATTCAACATGAAATACAGCACGTATTGCTCTTGAAAAGAGGAATTTTCTATCCTTTCCTCCGTAATTGAGGTCATTCAAGCACTAGGGTTCACCTGGAGTCCATACCGTGATACACGCGTCACTCCAGCCATTTTATCTTTTGTGCTGATAGTCAAGACCGCAGCTCTAACATTGACATCAAACTCTGTCTGGGCAGATGACTAAGAGTGCTACACAATGTAAACTTTTGACCCTCAACTTTTTGACCCTCAGTTGTAGCACACTAACCACAAAGATACACAAAGCTGAGTTTCTTCTTTCAGGGGGAAGGGGCCCCAGGATCTCAGGATGCCCTGCTTCTGCCACTGTCTTGTGGAATTAGAGGGTGAACTGGATATTTTTTGTGCATTTGTGACTATTTCCTGTCAAATCAGCCTCCTGATTCTTTGTGCCAGCATTGAGATAGGAACTAGATGAACTTTAGATCACTCATGCTTCCACTCACAGGGAAAATTCAGAATACAACAGGAGAATCTTGCAAAGGGCTAAAGAAAAGAGAAGACGAGGGGAAAGCCGGCAATGGGAAGTGGCTACATTTTCTTCTTTATTTAAAAATAAAGACGCAGCCCTAATTGTTGGGAGCGCTGGCCCAGGCGGGCGAGTTGACTGTGAACTTGTACTAAAGCGTGCTCTGCTGGCGATTCCTAGGGTGTGCAGATTTATCTTCTCTGCATTTACTTAACCCGGCAGTGAACTGCGCGGGCGTCATTTGTTAGGCGATGACAGACTTCACCTCCAGCAAGGGCTGCTTCACAAAATCGCAATAATTACCTAATAACCTTCATAACAAATATTATTATTAAAAAGACCCATTTGTGGGGAAGGGATCTGGTAGGAGAAGGACACATTTCTTTGTGAAAAACCCCAAACAAAACAGACCTGGGCTGATCTTCCAGTTCTGGGGCTTGGAATGACTAGAACTGTGGGATCCCTCCTGTAGGTGGATGGGAGCCTAGGCTAAACCTCTCAGCCCCGGCCTGGAAGCCCCATAATAGTTTTGTCACTGACTAGAAGGAGCTCACCCTCTTAGAAGCCAAAGGGATGGAGCCCACAATGCACTTCCCTCTCCATGGTGGGCAAGCCATGCCCAGATCCTCAGCAAAGGCGGGGAGACACTAAGGGCATCTTTCAAGCCAAAAGGATCATCTTTGCTTTCTACAGCCTCTCTTTTAGGATGTGGTTGCTTGGATAGTATACTCTCTGAATCTCCACAAATGAATATGACTTTTTTTCTGGTAGAAAATTCTGTCTTGTTCTCCCCCAGAGTCACCAACAATGAAGCAGGGGAAAGCCCAGAAGAAAAGAAATCTTGGCATAATGTTGTGAAATTAGACCATGGAAACCCTAACAAACCCCTAAGCAAGTGTGACCAGAAGCTTCCTATTATATTTATAGTTCAGGAAATATTGTCTCTTAGGGTTGTGGAAACAAACGAGCTCCTGCACATTTCCGCCGCCTTTTTTTTTTTTTAACAAGATGAGGAGAAGCACCGGCTGAGGCTGGGTGTCTTCATAAAGCCCTTAGTGACAGAGATTCCTTCCCCTAAGTTCCTCTGCAAAAGTAAGCCAGAAGAATGCACAAGAAGAAATAACTTCTCTACAAAATGAGCAGATATCCAGCCAACCTCATTTGTATACTCCCTATGAAAATAGGAAAAAGAAAAAAAATCCCTCCAGTGACACTCACATAAGTCTGGCTGGATGCTGTGGTTTTTTTTTTAAGAGTTATTTAATAGCATGCGGGTTGACCTGCTCTCTTAAATTCTACTTAAGTTTTATGAAGATCAAAACAGACAGAAATAGGCAGGCTGAGAACATATATAGCCTGTAAGTTTTTAAATTTGTGGGAAAGAGTCTCCTGTTGTCTGATACTGGCTATGACTCCAGTAGCCTTTCTGCCCACATTCTCTTACCCCAGGACAGGGTGTGGCCACAGAGGTGGTTTCGACACATTCTTTACTCAAGGTAAAGAATCTCCACAACTCCTTTTTTCTGCTTCTAATTTCAGTCGCCAAGAAATCAGTCAAGGCAGATCAGCAAAATGAGTAACCAAAGTAAAACTGTAACCCAATATTTTCCAGTAAAGAACCCCAAACTCAGAGCAGCAGGACAAAGATTCCAGAATTCCTAAAGACACCTAAAATAATGACAGAGAACCCACACCCATGTCAAATTTTCAACCTGGTTCCCACTAAGATGTAAACACATTCTCCTGAGTGCTAAAATACCAATATTCACCTTAACAGGTTACATGAAATGACTTCAGGAATTCTTCCTCTTGTCACTATTCATGAAAAGTAGAAGATTTAAAAAAACACTTCAAGGTTTTGCTTTTTGGCTCTCACTTCGAGGAAAATCTTTTGGACCTATATTGAGTATAGGTGACCTCTGCACAATAAAGTTAGTCAAAATTTCGAACCTACACTTTAAAACGTTTCTCTTTAAGCACTTGGTAAATATCTTTACCAATTAGCCCCTGCAGAAAACTACACAGCTCCTAAGAAAAAGGTACATCCTTTTTTTGTTTGTTTCATTTCTCAGTGTAGTTGGAGAATTTGGATTAACTCCTCAAGCAGGATTGGGGGAAATCTGCTAAGTCCCTTGTGGGTAAACACCCCAGAAAAAGACACCAGGACAGGCCACAAAGCCCCTGAGCTTGGTTTCCCACTGAAGAATGTGGGGGGGCTGGAACCAGAAGGGGTGGCTGGGGCCAAGATACAATTGTACCCAGGAAAAAATTTTTTCACCTTACTTTACCCATTGGTGCAATCTTGGAGACCGTTTTGGAAATCATAGATTATGTAAATTTCCTGGGATCAAACAGAAAGAGCAACTAAGAAAAGAGAGGCGGAAATCTCCTACTGACAAACGACCAGTTTCTTCCCCAAACTACCCTTTATGATGTGTCAGGAAAAACAACCCAATCGCTCTAGGGACTTTTAAGTTGGGCCCTGAAGACACCTCGATTTCCCCCCAAACTTTAGGGCACATTTTGGAAGAGAGAATTTGTCTGTATCTTCAGGGGGAGTAAATTTCTCCAATCCTTAGTGTTATCTAGGGGGACACATAAGTTGCCTTTTGAGGGTCCTGAATTCTACAAAGAAGGAGAGGAAAAGGAAAAGAAGAGAGGGAGAAGAAAGGCAAGGCGGAAGAAAAGAAAGCGCTTTAACCCTTTTCAATTAGCCTGGGGATTCAAAGACTAAAGTTAAATCCGGCCATAAAGTTTATTGCTTTAGACCCACAGGCGGGTGAGAACAGTCCCAGCGAAATAAAAAGAACGCGCAGGCAAACAAGGTTCAGGGCCTGGTCCCGGGTGCGGGGGAGGGGTGCTGAGCGCCCCCCAGGTGGGGACCCGCGGTCCCCAGGACCAGTGGGCGCCAGCCTGGCCCGGCCTCACAAGCCAGGGGCCCGGCCTGTAGGTGCAACCTGCACCCCGCGGGCCTCAACCAGCCTGAAACCCAGCCCTGAAGGCGGCCGCCTCAATTCAGCCCTGCCAAATGACCCTAGCCTGCGAAGACATATTGCCACAGCCCATAAGGAATCCCGCCAGAGTCCGCCTCGGCCCTACCCCGGCCTTTCTTTCAAATTCCCGGGCTCTGCGCAGCCCTCGGCGCCCGCCCGCAGCCGGCGCCCCACTGTCTCCCAGTCCCCCACCCCAGGGCTCCACGACCCCCCAAGAGCCGGGACCAGGCCAGGCACCGAATGGGGGGGAGCAGGCCTGCCAAATCTCCACTCACAGGCCCATTCGCACACAAAAATCATCTTTTTGCAGGCCGGCGGGAGCAGCGGAAGTCATTAACATCCGCGGTTACACAGCAATTAAAGTTAGGCCTGGGGTTGCGCCCGGCCACCTCACTGTTCGCCCCACAAAGCTGGCTCCTGGCGCTGCTAGTCTGGACAGAGAAAAACTTTGCTTTCCCCCTTTTTAATTTAGAGGCAGCCTCAGAGTTATTGAACCAGAGAGAGAGAGAGAGAGAGAGAGAGAGAGAGAGAGAGAGAAAACAAGAAAAAAAAGTTTTCACAGTACAAATGAACTTGAAAGCGCTCAGGAGGAGAGCTTACCTTAACTCGGAGGGAGCCATTTTTCAGAGAGTTTTGAGAACTTGTGGTTTGGACACTTCTGGACCTAAAATTGACAATTTGAATGACCAGGCAGCACACGTAGCCTGCAAAAGAGTCAAATGGAGTCCAGCGTCAGTGAGATTATATGTTATGTGGTATATAATGTTGGATGTCAACTCCCCAAAACCATAAAACTTACTTTAATGGCCCCACGTGACGTTTTATAGCCAGTGAGCCGATCTGTCTGTGCTATGGATGATTTTACGATCTAATTCATAGACAAAACCCTATTCATTTGGCACCCAAATGTCATATAGCCGGAACTGGGGCTTATAAAGTTTACTGTTTTATAACTTTTAAAAGGAAAGACGGCATCAGTGTAAGCAGTCGGTAAATGTGCAAATCTCTAGTTGCGCTTTAGCGGCTCTGAGGAGTTCCCCAATCCAGCTAGGATGGGGTAAGTACCTTCCATTTGTAGCAAATTAATTGTAGCAAAGGAAGCCAACTGGGTTCAGGGTGAGGAGTGGGGAAGGGGTGCTGGGATGGGTCAGGGGCACAGGGTTTGGGGTCCTCTACCTGGTATAGCAGTGTCTTCAGCCAGTGGAGGCCTAGGACAGCCTCAGGAAAGAGGCTGAGTCTGTGTGTGTGCCCGAGGACAGCTAACAAAGCCCTGGGCTTTTTCTCCTTCTTTCTCTCTCTTTTTTTTGTACCCAGCAAGTTAACTTGGTTTCCTCAGAGATGGGCAGGGTGGACTTTGGAACAGCCTATAGCTTTTTCCATCTTCTGCCCTGAACTTTCTCATGGGTGGGAGTTAGGGAGGTTAACTGGTCAGGATGCTCGTCTGAGGCCTGCATGCACAGGCAGGCTGTTCAGGTGGTCTCAGACTCACCCTCCAACTTCCAGGACTCGACAGACAGAAAAGCAGAATGAGCCGCTTGCTATATGGCACAAACCAGACCAAGAGAACTTACAATAGAAAGTTTATTTTTTTTTTGTTTCCAGTCAGTATTTTTCCTTAAAAACAAATACCAAAAAAAAAAATCAAAAAAGCTGATCACAGTTTGCTTAAACAGCCAGACTTGGACAATATTTGTAACTTTGTTCACAAAAACATACATCACTTGAAGCTGCGCTTATAAGAGCCACTTCCAGAGTTCGTGCAAAGGGTCCTACAAAGGCACGCAGGGACACACCGCTTGGAGTCACAGTTTTTGCCACAGAGTCACTAGTCACTACACGTCAAACAAGTTAAGTTGTGTCTCATCAAGTCACCTCTACAACAGCATTAATTACACAAGGAATATAGGTAGTTTGAATAAAAATATCTTTAACAGCTTGGAGCTATTGAGACAGGAACACTTCCACACACATGCACAGTTAAACAACTCAGTGCAACACACAACATTGGCACTAAACGAGGTCGAAGGGGGGCTTTTTTGTGTGTTTTTTCTCTTTTCTTTTTGTTATAGTTACTTCAAGTAACACAGCTTGCTTCATATAAATAAGTTAAAACATCTATTTTTTTCAAGACAAAGCCATTCAGGACAAAGAGATGAACAGAAAGCAGATCTACTTATACAGGCGCTATAATGGCAATAAACAGGCTCATGATTAAAAGATGAATTAGGGCAACGAGAACAGGGCTTCTTCACAGAAGGAACACAAGGGAGTTTCAGAAAGTCACCTTAGTACTGACACTATGCGGATCCGCTAATACTGCTCAGTACTTTAAACGCTCAAATACTCAGGGGCGGAAGGCCCCTCCCGCCGCGGCCATGCTCATGCTTTTCAGCTTATTATCTTTTTTCCACTTCATTCTCCGGTTTTGGAACCAGATTTTAATTTGTCTCTCGGACAGGCAAAGAGCATGTGCTATTTCAATCCTTCTTCGGCGGGTCAGGTAGCGGTTGAAATGGAACTCCTTCTCCAGCTCCAAGGTCTGGTAGCGGGTGTAGGCCGTCCGGGCCCTTTTGCCTTCCGGACCGCCTATGTTGTCTGCAACAGAGAAAAGTCAGCGGTTTAGCCACCAACTCCTTGGGCTCCTCCTCCCCGGCTTCTAAAGTCCACCAGCGGGACAAACCAGGGTCCTGACCAGGGGACCCGGGCAAAAAGCTCAACAAGTCCTCCCTCCCGCCCACCCCGAATTTCCTGCCCTCTTCCTTTCTAGAGAGAAAACAATACGATTTGGACTCTGGAAACAATCGGCCCATCAGGGGCTGGAATCGCGTCCGGGAGGGCCGCCCGGCTTTCCCTCGCCCCTCTTCTGCCTCCCGCCCTGCCCCGGGCGCCCCGAGCAGGGGGTGCAGCCCTCCCAGGCTGCCCACCGCTCGGACACTCCCCGAAGCAGGGCCCTTTTCTGAGTGCCCAAGTGGCCTGCCTGCAGGTCACCCTGCCTTAAACTTCCAGCCCCGCGAGCCGCCTGCGTTGCAGGCAGTTCGCTGGAGGCTCCTGCTTTCTTTTTCTCCCCTTTCCTTCTCTCTCCCTCCTGCCCCCAAACTTCAGAATCCCGCCGGCCCTCGCCTTGATTGTTCCCCCCAAGCCCCTTTTTGGGGGCTCTCATTAGTAACGCTGTTTCCCCAGCGTAGCCCTCCTCATAAATTATCTCCCCTGACAAGCCCGATTCACGGCCCCGACTGCCACCTCTACCTCTACGCCCGGCTCAGCTGGCCTGGCCCGGAGCGCTCTCCCAGGCGCGGGGGTTTCAGACGGATTTCTTCCTTTCTCCCCCTTTCAACACCTAAACTTGGCTGGCTAGCAGCCCGTTCCCCCACTATTTGCAAGCGCAGGGTGCTGCTATGGAGGGGGAAGGATGGGGGGCAGGGAAAGAGCGGCAGGGAGAGGCTCCGCGGGGCTGGGAGAGGCGAGACCAGGAGGGAGAGCGGGAGAGAGGGCGGCAGAGGAGAGGAGGGTACCCAGCGCAGCGCCCCCGCGGACGCGTGGGTTTCGAGAAAGGCTGGATTTACCGTGACTTATGTGCAGTTTGCGCATCCACGGGTAGATCTGGGGTTGCGCGGGCGGCGCCGGGCTCGGCTCGCTCTGCGCGCTCGCCGGCTCGCTGCTGGCGGGGGCGTCCTCCTCGGCTCCGGACGCCGTGCCAACCCCCTCTCTGCTGCTGATGTGGGTGCTGCCGGCGTTGGCCGAGGCGCCGCTGGAGTTGCCCAGGGAGTTTTTCCCGCCGTGGTGGCTGTCGCTGCCGGGCGAGGGGGCCACGGCGGAGCAGGGCAGCGGGTCGGGCGGAGGCGAGTGCGTGGACGTGGCCGGCTGGCTGTACCTGGGCTCGGAGGGCGCCGCGCTGGCGCCGGCCGCGTAGCTTCGGGCGCGCTCCCCGGAGCCAAAGTGGCCGGAGCCCGAGCGGCCGACGCTGAGATCCATGCCATTGTAGCCGTAGCCGTACCTGCCGGAGTGCATGCTCGCCGAGTCCCTGAATTGCTCGCTCACGGAACTATGATCTCCATAATTATGCAACTGGTAGTCCGGGCCATTTGGATAGCGACCGCAAAATGAGTTTACAAAATAAGAGCTCATTTGTTTTTTGATATGTGTGCTTGATTTGTGGCTCGCGGTCGTTTGTGCGTCTATAGCACCCTTGCACAATTTATGATGAATTATGGAAATGACTGGGACATGTACTTGGTTCCCTCCTACGTAGGCACCCAAATATGGGGTACGACTTCGAATCACGTGCTTTTGTTGTCCAGTCGTAAATCCTGCCTGATGACCTCTAGAGGTAAACTCGTGCACTAATGGGGGAGTTGGGTGGAGGCGAGAGGGGTGGCGCGCGCGCCCCGGGCGCGTGCCCGCCGCCCGCTGCCGCCGTTCAGTCGGACTCGAGCGCCACCCGCTGGAGGCAGGGTGCATTGCTCCGCTTCCGACCCCGGGCAGCAAGGGCCGGGGTCGAATTGAGGTTACAGCCCATTATGGCAAAATTATTGCATTTCCCTCGCAGTTCCATTAGGATGTACCAATTGTGAGGCCGTCAGCTGCCGATCGCGCGCCCGGCAAGGATGCAGAGGATTAGGGGGAGGTGGTGACTTGGAATTTATTTACAACAACTTTATTTCCCCCGCTTTGCAGCCCCTCTTATTTTTGTTTCGAGGTTGGGGACGGTTCTGCCCGTCCTGCCGGCAGCTCTAAAATTTGAAAATACAGATATCACCTTCGGGGGGAAGGGGAGGAGGCCATTTAGCCAATTGGAGAAATAAATCCTGCCCGCAGCAGCAGCTACAATTACGGCTCTGTTTTTGCGAGCGCATGAGGGACAGTGTCCCCGCCGCTCTTAAATGACAGGCGTCTATTAAAGATAGCTTTTGTGTGGCGTTTCTCCGAGGCGAGGTCAAATTCCATACACTTTTATAACCGGAGTCGATTTTTCTTTCGCGTAAATATGGTTTTCGTGTCATTAGTTTGCTATTAGATTTGCTTACGCATCCAACAAGGAGAATCTTCAACACCGGGTCGCGTTCCTTGAGCCAGCCAGGCCCCAAGTCGGAGGGTTCTCGGTGAACCCAGACGGTGGGCCCAGGCTCCCCTCGGCCCCAGAGGCTGCCGGTGGGCTGGGGACCCGGGGGCCGAGTTATTGGGGTCTTGCTTAGACCTCCAGGAGTGAATCGAGAGAGCGGATGGACTCCTTTCGTGGCAGTGCCTAGTATCTCCGTAGTTGTTTTTCTGGGCTCCGAAAGACGAAAGTAAACCACAAACAGAGCTGAGAGGCGAGGGGAGTCTCCGCACTGGAGGCCCGGCGTCGCAGGCGCCCCTGGAAGCCAGCACCCTTGTGGCTCCCATGGCCCTGGGCCCCCTCGTTGTGACCCGAAAGCTGCTTGGTGGCGGCGCCAGCGCTGTCGGAGGCTGAGAGCCGGAATGCGGAGCCGGGAGCCCGCGGGAGCCCAGTCGCTCCCGGGGCTGGGACGTTCCACCGGCGCCCAGGTTGGCTGGCCTCGGCCGAGGCCGCTTCTTTCCCACTGTTGTGCGCGGCCCGAGAGGCTCGGCTCTGTCGGGGCCCCTTTGTTCCCCGCGCTTCCTCCTGTTTGGGGGCGTCTTGACAGGCTGCCACAGGGCTGGGGCCCCAGCCTTTAGGCCCTCTCCTTCTAGTGGCTAGAGAGGACTTGGTGGTGCCCTTCAGGACTTAGTGGCGAGGGACCGAGGCGGAGGCGTCCAGACCGACCCGGCCGCGGCCTGGAGCTCTTTCTTTCCCAGCAACCCCGCATCCCGAGCTCGGGGAGCACGGAGGCGCTGACACAGGCGGCGGGGACGAATTCGGGGCGCACCCTGGCACCCCGGAGCCGGTCTGGACAGCCTTAGGGAACGGGCCTGTGTGTGTACAGTGCACCCCACTCCACCGCTGGGATTGGCTGGGTGTGGTTTTGGGGGATTTTTTTTGTAATAAATAAGTGCCGAGGCGTTTGCAGAGAGCTCCTGGCTCCCCTGAAGCTGCGGAAGCCTCCCGAACCGCAGCAGGCGGGGAGACAAGTTGGGGAGCAGGCAAGGACTAGGGGCAGAGCCAAAGGAGGTTGCAGCGTTGGCCTGGTCCTCTCCGGGCGGCTACTCGCCCGCCTTTGCCTCAGAGTCCTCCCCGCTGGGCTGCGCGGAATTGATGAGTTTATTCTCCTTTTTCCACTTCATGCGGCGGTTCTGGAACCAGATCTTGATCTGGCGCTCGGTGAGGCAGAGCGCGTTGGCGATCTCGATGCGGCGGCGCCGCGTCAGGTAGCGGTTGAAATGGAACTCCTTCTCCAGCTCCAGCGTCTGGTAGCGCGTGTAGGTCTGGCGGCCTCGGCGCCCGTGGCTCCCATACACAGCACCTGCAGGCAGAAATGGCCGGGTGCGGGTAAGCGAGGGTCCTGAGGGTCCTGACTGGCGACCCAGTCAGCCCCGTGCCTCCCGCCAGGGGCCTCTGGGCTGCAAACCACCCCGCCTTCAGTCCAGCCTCTCCCGCTACATCTGGGGATGAAAGCTAGCTGGACAGCGGAGATGATTTCATACCAAGCGAGATGGTTTCCACCTACAACGACTTGGGGTGGGAAGTTCTTGTTTTTGAAAACCCTAGCTTGTAAGAAAACCATGACAAGCGAAATAATAGAATGGGCATTCTTAACCTGGGACACCAAAGTCCTGTTTTTGTGGGGTGTCTCAGGTGTGTGCCTGGGTGCGGGTGGGAGTGGAACCCTGTGAGTGGTGTAGACACTCTGAATCCACACACTTGTCTCTGTGAGGATGCTACTGGGGCCACCCATGTCAGGACTCAACACATTTAGGGGGCGGGAGTTCAGTATGGTCAGACCTTTCAACTTTTGGCAAATTCTCCCAAATTATGTGACCCATCTGAAAATCACAGAGCTCCATTGGGGGAAAAGTGGGTTTCAAGGCACCACTCTGTAAGTTTTAAAATCCGCATTAGGCTCTGTCCTGCTCCAAAAGGGAAGGGTGATTCCCTGTGGAGTCTTTGGGAACCAGGAGCAAAGAGATGGAGCTGTAGGCAGTCTGGGGTTTCTGGCAATGTGGGGCGGTGTGGGGCTGTCTGTTCTGGTGCCAACCTTGCCCAAGGGTGGGAGGCTCCCCCAAGCCAGGTGTGAGGCTCAGGCAGGGCTCACGAAAAGGCAGGAGCTGGTTAAAAGTGGGCAGTTGAGTGGAAGGGGAGGAGGGGAGGGAGGAGAGGGAGAGATAACATTTTGAGACTGGGGATGTGGCCCTCCAAGGCTTTGGGGAGACACTGGAAGAGGCCAAACCTGGGCCTCCCTCTGTCTGGGTTTCTGAAGTGCAGAAAGGAGAGGGGGTTGGGAGGTGAGGGAAGTTCCTGATAAGGCAGGAGGCCCTCTCTGCTTAGGAACCTGAGTGGGGCGATCTGAGGGTGCAGCCTGGGCAGGCTCTCCCTCCCCACCAGCTTCCCTGTCTCTTCAGGTGGCCCCTGACACAGGTCACACTTCTCATGTAGCCTGGCAGTGATCCCCCACCCCAAAAGTGTCACCTTACATGGACCTGACCACCCTGCCTTTCCTCTGCTTCAGCCTGACTGCCCCACTGGGAGTGTTTTTTTTTTTTAATCTATTTTTAAGAGCCAAAGGAACTTTATTCCTTCTTTCCTCCCTTCTTTCTCTCGATTCCTTTTCCTGCTTTCTGTCGCCATCTCCTTCCTTCCTTCCTTCCTTCCTTCCTTCCTTCCTTCCTTCCTTCTCGCCCCTGTCCCTGCACTGTCTTGGGGTGGGGGTGGGGGTGCGGGGAAATGCCTTACCCGCGCAGGAGTTCATCCGCTGCATCCAGGGGTAAACAGGGCTCGTGTACTTCCGGTCGGTGCCTTCATCAAGGAGGGCTTTGCCCTGCACGCTGCTGCTGTCGGGTTTGTACTGCTGCTCGGGAGAAAAGTGCAGGTAGTCCCCGGGGCCTCTCTGCTTGCCACTGCCCGAGGGCGAGGCGCCACTGAGGTCCTTATCAGAATAGAAACACGAGGCCCCGTACTCGTAGGACGCCCGGTTGCAGGCCAGGACCGAGTTGGACTGTTGGTAGAAACAAGGTGAGGTGTACGTCTTGTCCGGGAGGCTCGACGCCCCATACGAGGCCGGGAAGGGCCTCAGCGCGTCATAGCCGGCCGGGTAGAGGGGCAGCTGGCCCAAGAAGGAGTCCTGGCCGCTGGGCAAGCTCCCGGGAAAAGTGGGATTCACAAAATAGGAACTCATTTGCGCGCCCCTCTGCAGGACTGTGATTTGTTGTGTATTAGTACATCTGGCTATAACTATTAGTAGTCATCGAACTGGTTTGTTTCTGGATGGCCGAACGCCAAAAGCGACAGCAGCAAATCGCACCAGCTGACGCGGCGGCGGCCAATGGGAGCGAGCGCCGGAGCCCGCTCCCCCGGGACCGCGGCGACCGAGGCAGCAAAGTTACAAACAGCCCCCAGCCCGCCCGCCCGGCAGATTAATGGGCGCGCACAGCCAGCCGGCCCCGCTCTTTCCCCGAACGCCAGCGGCGGGCACGGCCCGGGCAGGGACGCACAGAGCAGCCCCGCGTAGGGGGAAAGCCCTGGCCGCCGAAAAGGCCCAGCCAGGCTCCCCCTCCGCGCCTCCCCTCTGTGCCTTGTTGGATTTTCCTGGGGTTGCCTTCAAATAGGAAACCTGACGGCCCCGCGCCTGGAGGGGCGGCGAGGAGGGCGGCTGTGCTCCCTGTCAGCCCGCACTCCAGCAGGGCCCCGAGTTGCTCCTCCCCTTGCTCCCCTACTCCTGGATGTGGGTTCCTGAGCTGGAGAAGGGGCTCTGAGAAGCCAGGCCTTGGCTCTGCGCTCCACTCTGGTGTCTTAGGAATCGGTGCTCCCCCTTATCCTCTCCTTCCCACTCCGCACAGAGGTCTGGGCCTTGCAGTCAAGAGCTCAAGGATCACTTGCTGGCCAGCACAAGGCCAAACATGGGTCCTTCCTGCCGCCCCTTCCTCCCACCTCCACGTCTCTGGAGTAGTGATGGGCTCTCACAGGCCCGCCGGGCCTCAAAGCAAGTGTTATCACCAGCTGGGCATCCCCACCCCGCTTGGAACCCAGGGAATACCGAGGCCAGAACCCACTGGTTTCGACTAGGACCAGAGGAGCGGCTGTGAGACTGGGTTCGTGAGCCAGCGGTGGGACCTGCTCCTCTCCCTGGCACCCCGGCACCCCGGGACTTGCCTTCTGCTGTGCTAACTGCTCAGAGCTGAGACACAAAAATCCAAATGCAGATTCTCCTCCTTCCAGAGACGCAGGAGATGCAGGGCCCCTGGCCTAGCAGGGCACGGAAAGGCAGCTCAGTGGGGCCCAACGACCAGGGGATAATTAATGAGCCTGGTTTCCGGGGAGCCTGGCAGTCCGCACCTTGGTGGGACGCACTCTCTTTCCTGCCTTTCCAGAGACTACTCAGGGGGGACGGTAGCAACAGAACTGAGAATTGCTGTCTCACCGGCTCCAGAAATCCTGAATTGCTTTTCCCTTCGTCCCAGGCCTGGCAGTCCCCACACAGCACTTGAAAAGCCTGTCCTGGGCTGCTCTCTCTTGCCTGAAAGGTGTGCCTTCGAGATAGTTGACTTTTACAGCACACGGATCAATCTCGTTTCGTAAAATGTGATATTGGTCCAATGGCATTTTTACGACTGTGTTTGTTGGGCTTGTAAAATCCCTTGAATTAGCTTTAAAATCCTCAGTCCCATGGAGGTTGAAGAAAGACTATTTACATGATTTGGTTGGATTTCAGGAGGTTGTTTGTAAGATCGGTGAAACCCTGACCAGAGCTGGCTGACAGGGTTCAGGACTTGGGGGTGGGGGTGGCAACTGGCAATGCTCCTGCAGGAATTTGGTAACGACTTCCTTAATCTCTTCCTTGCTTTTCGATTGTTTTTCCCCCTGACCTCCCTTCTCCCAAAGGGAAAAAATTGGAAAAGGACTGGCCTAAGGTCAGCTCCCACAGAGCTCAGGAACCCTGATGTGCCAGGAAGCCGGGGCCTCAATCACACAGTCGGGAAAGTTTTCCCTTTGCATAGAAAGAAGGGTCGTGCCGGAGAAGATAAAATTCATCATTTCCCACACATTTCTTCAGGGGGATAATCCAATCGGTGAAAATAAAAACTCGAGTCAAAATATAAAAAGGGAAATTTTTTTTCTTAAAAGACTATGTCTGAAGCAAACCGTGTTTGTGTTATTGTTTCTTAAAATCATGAGATGGCAGTGATTTCAAGCAGGTTATTGTTTAAAATGAAAATAGTCGTTTTGCAGTTATCAATACATGTTTACACTGATAATTTCTCTTTCATTCCTCCATGTCCCACACAGTGTTGGAGCTGGTGGCGGTTTACTATTATTGTTATGCTTTGACCCGGATTCTGGCAGCTAATGATTGTCCCAGCCAATGAGAGAATTTGATTTCTCAGCGAAGAACCAGAAAACATTATTATTTCTAGCTTCTGTAAGCACTAAGGTGGACAAATATATTAAATTGAAATCTTTACGTATTAGCCAAAGCTAGTACATGTCATGTTGGCAGTTAATTTATTTCTCCAACCAGACACACACACACACACACACACACACACACACACAGACACACACACACACACACACAAGCTCTCACACACGAGAGAGGACCAGAGGACCGGCAGACCCATTTAGGCAAGAATAGATGCCCCAGGCCCTCCATAGGCCCTTCCTAGAGCCTCTCCTGGGATGGCGACAATGGCCAACCCAGAGCTCACTTCTCCGTCAAAACCACACAGAAAGCGGACTTACCTTCCAGCTGTTCTCCAAGGGGGCCCGGTTGGCAGTAGGGTCACACAGTTTACCCTGGCCCTGGGCTGCCCATCCAGCGCCTCCACTTCTGCCAGCCTGGAGGACGGCCTGGGTGTGTGTGTGGGCACCTCGACAGCCCACCGCCGCGGGGTCAAATCGCTAGCCAGGGCCGGACCCCAAAGCACACAGGTGCGGCCTCTGCCCGGCAGAGGCCCTCGCCTGGAGCCTGTGCCCTCCTTCCTTGCCATAGCCAAATCTCAGGGCCGGCCAGGCCAGCAGGCCTCAGGACTACAAGTGGTCTCTCCAGTGTCAGAATCCCAAACCGGTGTGCGCCCCCTGAGCGCCCTGGGACGCGCAGTTTGGACAGAAGCAGCCATGACGTGCCAGGCGGCCTGTGCTGGGTGGGGGTGTGGGGAGAATCCGAGTCTATTCCGGCCTCCGGCTCCTGTCAAGGGCGGCGAAGACTGGGAGATTTCCCAGTCCAATAAGCCCTGGGAGGCTGCCCCCCGCACCCCCTCTCTTCCCCCTCTCCCCTGCCTTCTGGGAGTCTCTGAGGGGCCGGTACAGCAGTCGCGCCGGGCTGTACGAGGCAGGCTGCGGCTGGCGCCGGTTCCGCCGATGGCCACAGCGTGGCAGCAGCGAGCGCACGGCTGGGTCGCAATAAATAACCTGCCGCCGGCGGCCGCAGCCAGGCAGCCCGCGGCCCTGCGAGCCCGAGCGCCGCTTTATCCGCCCCAAGCGCAGCCCCGGCGCGAGCGAACGTCTCGAACATCCACGCCTTCCTTTAAATTATCGAATGCATGCCAAAATACTATCTCAAGATGGGGAAACAACAACAACAACAACAAAACAAAAAACTAAGCAAAAAGCACTCAAGCCCAGACTCTGGGGATTCTTGTCGCTGTCCCCAGAGCTCCCCGGGCCAAATCGGTCCGAAGGGTGCCAAGGCCAAGCCATGGTTCGTGCCACCGCGCTATGCAAAGCCACCGCTAGCTGACCCTCAGTGCTCCTTCCGGCTGGGCAGCTCCCAGCACTCTCCCGGCTCCGGGAAGGTGGGGGCGCGGGGACCCCAGCCCGCCGCGTGGAGGTGGGTGGGTGGGGGTTCCCGCATCCCCAAGTCTCAGTTCGTTCGGCCCCTTCAGCCTTAGCCGCGGGCCCTTGCCACCCGCATTAACACCACGACGTCCTCTGCACCAAAGCATGCCACCAAGTAACACCCAATTAACCCCATCCTCTCCTCCAATACAGATGGCACCCATGCACCTATTTCCTCTCCCGGCGCTCCAGACACCGCTCTCACCGGAAAACCGGGGAAGGAAGTCGCAATCAGCTGAGACCTCTGGCCGAATTAGTAAGTTTTTGTTTATCCCCCTTCCACCTCTCTCAGAAACCAGTTCCTCCCGAATAGAAGGTGCTGTGTTCAGGCCCGAGGTTAACTTACTCGGCCCTCACCTCTTCCCCCCTTCCCAAGCCGGTAACTATCTTTTGCTATTGGAGAATTCAGTCGAACCAATTGGGCCACGAATTAAAAAAGCACACAAAAATATCCAAACCCGAGAGAGAGAGAGAGGCTGACAGGGAACGCAGAGCACGGGGCACTTCCTTTTGGACTTTCCGGGGTCACTGGCGGAGGAGGGTAGAGGAGCCAAATGCTGCTGCCCAGTGCCAGGGCGCTGTGCCATGGAGTTAAGGCGGGCACTTACTGCCATGGTGAGCCAGGGAGGGGACAGCGAGGGAGTGGTGGTGCGGTTTGTAGTGCGTGTGTGTGTGTGTGTGCGCGCGCGCGCGTGACGTGTGTGGGCTGTGGTGTGTAATGGGGCGAGTGTGAACGGTGTGTCCCTCTGCACAGCCGCCCTGGTGCCCTCTCCCACCCCCGCAGCACCTCACTACCTTTGCTCTTGTCCCCTTTCCTCATGTCTCACCTTCAGATGGCGGCTCCCAGAAGCTCCTGCCCCTCTGACAGCTGTCGCTTGGGCAGCCTGGGAGACGAATTGTCCTCCTTCCTGGTGCCAGAGGACGCAGGAAATTAGCCAGGTTGCGAGTTGCAGAGCGGCCGCCGAGGCGCCGGGAACTGGGCGCGCCCCACCTCCAGCAGGAGCGGCCGGGCCGGGCCTGGCCGGAGCTTCCCCTCGCTCGCCATCGCCGGACAAAGCGCAGCCCAGCCGGACTGCGAGGCAGAGCTCCGAAGCAGGCAGGATGGAGCGGAGGAAAAGAATGCGGCTCTATTCTCGCAAGGGAAATTATAAAAAAGTTCATGTTCACGGTTCCTATCCACATGACCGACAGCGGCCAATGGAAGGGCCGAACAACTCATAAAGTTGTATTGCAAAGTTGTAAATTTTCATAAACAACAACGGATTTATGACCCTTTCCCCATCACTAAGAGGAGGCAGCTCTTACACCGGCGCCATCTTACCACCGAGGCCGCCCCGACTCGGGGCCGCAGGTTTTGCAGACCCCTTTGGGGTCTTTTATTAAAAGAGCCCTAAGAAGCCGGCCCAGCCCAGACAGGAGATAGGAGTGGAGGTCTTCGCTGGCCGAGCTCAGGATGCTCTGCGCTGCCCCCACCGCCCCAACTCCTCGCCCCTTCCCCAGCCCCTCGTCTTTCCCGCACCGAGAAGCCCCCGCCGAGACTGCGCAAGCGAGGTTTGCGGCTCTTGCCCCTCTCTGAACCCCTCTGCAGCAGCGCTGCCCCCCCCCGAAGCGGAGTGGGGGTGCTGCGGCCGGGACCCTGAATTCCATTTCCTAGAATGGGGCTGGGTCAGGGCGCATGCAGAATCCTGCGTCAGCTGCAGGGTAGGTAATACTCTTTCCTGAGCCCGCTCCACAGCCTCAGAAGAAAGGGTGGATTTGGAATTCGCTCATGGAATTTATGGAGGTTTTTTGTAGGGAGGCTCATAGAATGTAATGAATCTACCACAGATTCCGTTTTCAAGGAATGTGCACACACACAGAAACCAGACAAACATCTCTAGAAAGAGAAAGGCACATATACAATTATGGACCCAGAAAAACGTGTAATTATGGACACACAGAAACACATGCACCCAATTATGGACATAGAAATAAGCGCACACCAATTATGGACACGGCTCTACACACAATTATGGATGCAGAAATATACACAGTCACACAATTATGTGAAAATATATACAAGCACACAGAAAAACACACAAAACAGGCACATGCATGCCCATACAAATCCACACATACAACATGTAAAAGGAGACATGACATGCTTATACACCCAACGTTTGGCTCTACAGACAGCCCCTCCACCTTTGCTTCACCACGGTCACTCTTGGCACACAGACACCGCCAAAGCTTGCCCTTCCGCTACGACACCTTCGCTCCCCACCGCCTTCTGGATAAAGTAGTCCATGTTTCTTTGTCACCAAGCATCTTTATTTTTGTTACATAAAACATGGTTAGTGGGGTTGGAAAGTATGTCTTCCCTGAACCCCAGACTGGAACTAAGGGGGACACAGGACAACACCGAGATGAAGGGCATTGAGGAAGGCATCCCACCTCCCCACCCACTACAGAGTTAGCTCAAGACAACACACCATGCTACAAAGTCACCCCATTAACACATCCTTCCCAAGTCAAGACATTCCTTTACAAATGAGCTCCAAGACTATAGAAATGACAGGGAAAAAAAATCTTGTTCAAATATACAGTATCTGTCATTGTAGGAAAAGTCAGGGTGTACATATTTGACATGGCTGAACAGTAGGTACGGGGACAAGGAAAGGACAGCAAAGCTGGGGGCATCTCTGCAGTCCTACAAAGCAGAAGCTAACCCTGAAGAGATCTTCAGCCAGCTCAGGAATGCTCCCCTCCAGAAATGGGGGTGAACTTGGGGTGCCCAAGCCAGAGAAAGAGGGAGTCTAGGCTGCTGCACGCAGTATGCTTTGGAATAAATATATTATTTTTCAATTTAAATAGAAGCCAATGGCCCTGGTCCCTGGACCCCAGTGCCTTCTCAAGGAAGCCTCGGGGACCCCAAAGACTGTCCACTGGAAGCAGCAGGGGCCTGGCCTGGCAGGGGCCGGCACCAAGTAGCAGGCAAGCCAGCCAGCACAAAATAGGTAGTTTGGGGCTAGTAGGTAGTACTGAGAGAATCATGTTCTTGGGGGTATTGGGGTGGGTGGTGCTGGGTGACTGCCAGTGTTGGGGCAGCAGGGGGCTTCCTGGGAGTGGAGGCCCACTGGGGCTGGGCCCATAGGTAGTTTGGGGGTGCCTCTCAAGGAGGCCTGTGCTAGGTAGTATTTCGGCCATGCCAGAGCAGAGCTCTGGCCTGGGGTTTGGGGTATCTACTGGGGTCCTCAGAGGCAAAGGGAGTCTCCAAGGCGGTCTAATCTGGGTAGGTAGCAGCTCAGTCCAGAAAAGTTGGGAGCTGGAGTGGGTGATGGGGGGTGCAGGTTGGGGACTGGGTTGGTTTTTTTTTTTTTACATTTTCTTTTATTTTTCCCCATTTTTGTAAATAAAACCAGTGAGTCTCTTAAAGACGATTTTCAGACTGTCCGGTGTAGCCAGGGCCCGGTTGGCCCCTCATTCCTCCTCCTCCTCGTCCTCCTCGTCGTCCTCCTCATCGTCCTCCGCCTTGTCCGCTGCAGGAGCGGTGGCCGGGGGCACGGCGCCCTCAGGGGCTGCAGTGGGGGCCGGACCCTCGTCCTTGTGCTCCTTCTTCCACTTCATGCGGCGGTTCTGGAACCAGATCTTGATCTGGCGCTCGGTGAGGCAGAGCGCGTGGGCGATCTCGATGCGGCGGCGCCGCGTCAGGTAGCGGTTGAAATGGAACTCCTTCTCCAGCTCCAGCGTCTGGTAGCGCGTGTAGGTCTGGCGGCCTCGCTTCCTGTCGGGTCCTGAAAGCAGAAATTCGGACACATGGACAGACCAGCAGATGGGGGACAGGAACAGAACAGCGCATTAGCCAGGCCACTGTCCCAGAGCCTGCGCATTCTTCCTAGCCCCGACCCCGTGCACACGTACCCCTCGCTCTTCAACCCCAAACTGAACTGGGTGGGGGAGAGGAAGTGTTAGCTGAAGACCCCAACTGCAGTGCCAGACGCCTGGGCAGCTCTGTGAGGAGCCCAGGCACAGAATCTCAACTTTACAACCGACCTTTCCAGCCGGCTACGCTTCCACAATGTCCTGCTTCCTCCTGACAAAGGGAAATTGTAAATATAGGGTGTGCACAAGTAGGAGACCTGCACTTTTGCCATTCAAAGGCGAGCCCGACGCTCCCCAGCCTCGCTAGACAACTGGGCGACCCTCCCCAGCAGCCCGCGTCCCCATCCCCGGGACCTTCCCAGGGCACTCCGACCCTCGGTCCCAGCTCCCTCCCGGCCCCATCTTGAAATGGCCCCTGTGCAGGGGTGGGTGAGGGGCCCCAGGGAGCTTGGCTCCCTCTGCTTCGGAGAAAGAAAAGCCAGACATAAAGAAAAAGGAGGAGGGAGAGATAGAAGAAAGGGAGGGAGGAAGAGAGAGAGAGAGAGAGAGAATAGCGAACAAACTTAATGTTAAAATTCCAAGGCAAATGGAGTTAAATAAATTTACGAGGATCGAACCCATTAATTGGGCCATAAAAAGTTTTATGAGCCTCATTTACATACAATGCTAAGGGCTCTCCACGCAATGGCGCCTCGGCTCTAATTAAAACCAGAGAGGCAGCGCCGCCGGGAGTCGGGGGCGGCCGGCTCGCCGCCGCTCGGCTGCTCTCCGGGCCCCGCGCTCCCCGCCCGCCCTCCCGGCCGGCCGCTCCTACCTGAAGACCGCATCCAGGGGTAGATGCGGAAGCTGGCCTCGGCCGGGCCGTGCAGCGCGCCCTCGTCCGCCTTGTCGCAGGCGCCTTTGGCGAGGTCACCGCAGAGCCCGGGGATGTTTTGGTCGTAGGAGGCGCAGGGCAGGTTGCCGTAGGCGTCGGCGCCCAGGCCGTAGCCGGACGCGAAGGGGCTCTGATAGAGGGGGCTGTTGACATTGTACAAGCCCGGCACGGTCGAGGCGAAGGCGCCGGCGCCCGCCCCGTAGCCGCTTCTCTGCGAGTTGGGCGCAAAGGAGCAAGAAGTCGGCTCGGCATTTTGGAACAGAGAAGCCCCCGCCGTATATTTGCTAAAAAGCGCGTTCACATAATACGAAGAACTCATAATTTTGACCTGTGATTTGTTGTCCGGCAGCTTTCAGTGTCGGTTTTACGAGGTAGCGTGATATATGATAACATTACACCCCCAGATTTACACCAAACCCCATTTTCTTTTGGACGGAGCTCGCCGCAGCACGTGACCGCCCACATGACCGCCTCCGCCAATCTCAGCAGCCCTCACAGGTGGTCTCGCTCCGCGGGACCCGCAGCCGCCTAGAATGGAAGGAGAAGAGGCTCAAATAGGCGACCCACGAATCTGCCCGCGCCGGGCGGGAGAGGACCCCGAGGCTCCGCCGGAGCGCCCTGCTGGCCGCCCACCCCGGCGCCGGAGCCCGCTGACGCTGGGCGGGGTCGGCACAGCACTGCTCCCCAAACCTGCTGGCGAGCCCCAGATGCAGCGTGTGGATCCTCCCTGTCCCTCTCCGGTCTGCAGACCCAGTCCCAGGAGGGTCTCGGTACCCCACACACTCGCCCACCCTATGGCTTTGCAGGCAGGTCCCAGCTATGGGCAAATCTCCCCTGCCCAAGTCTCCCTGGTTCCAAGGGCGACAGACAGGCCAGACCAGGCCGGGCGCAGCAGCGTTCCCAGCTGCAGTAAGAATGCCACCGCAAACTGGAACCATGTGGTTCGAATAAAGTCAACGTCTCCCAGCTTCCTTTCCTTAATCGGAGGTGCACAGTTTATCCGCCCTAAAGGAAGCAGTGAAATATTTATCTATTAATGAACCTCATTTGCCAACAGATTTATTAGCATGGGGTTCCTCTCCCTCCTCCGGGGACACTGCGGCCCTGGCCCTTCAGGCTCAGTGCATTCGTTCCTGGGCACTTGACTGGCCTCCTTTGTCCTCCCCACAGCCCCTGGTTTCCCCCTGGCTCACGGGAACCAGGGCTGTCTTCTCCAGCTTGGGGCGACCTCCCTCAGGCCGGCACCTTTCCGGCAGCCTCAGTGTCGGGAAGTTTCAGGCAGCTTTCAGCAGCCACCCCTGGTCCCTCCACCTTGTGCGTCTGGCTGCCTGGGAGCAATAAATGCTTTAGAGCTCACTTGGAGAGGAGAGAGGGGATCCAGGTGACCAAGGACTGCAGCCCCCTGTGGGTCCCCCATTTCTTTTAGAGACAACAAAGTCAAATAGGGGAGCCTCCCCAAAAGCCACGTTTTTGAGGGCTGGCTCTCAGGGAGCTGAATTCACACAGCCTTACTCTCTCCCATGCAGACCCTCAACCCCCAGTGCCTACCTTCCTGGGCCTGCCACCTCACTGCAGTGTGGGACCCGCCGATGCCCCGCTGCCCACGCTCACAGGAGGATGATCCAGCTAACCCTTCTCCTAAACGCCTCATAAACTGCCCAGGCTGCACTGGAAGCCTGGCCACCTTTTACTGCCCAGCTCGATTGCACACCATAAACCCGACCTTACAATGGAATTGCCCCGGAAATTCTCCTCTAAATTATAGAGTTTGGTTCCTTGTGTACAAAGCCCTCGTCATCACTTTCAGAGAGTCTAGGCTGCCTGTTCACTGCACCCTCTCAGGGGGTCCCGGGAGCACAAAAGGAAGCAGGATGGTTCAAATCGGGATGCAGCCAGGGAGTCCCAGCTTCTACCTAGGAAAGGGCTAGGGCTTGGGTGGGGAGGCAGAGGCAGGTGGGCGCTGGGGTCTCCCCCAGGACAGGGACCTTAGGGGGACAATATCCGGGATGCCCTTTATGATGGATCAGAACGAGACGAGTCTCCGATGGGACATGGAGGGGGTAAAACGGGAAGAGAAAGAATCCAAATACCATCACCTTCTGGCAGGGAAATAAAAACCCAAAAAAGTTAAAGGAAGAGGAAGCAAACAAGAAGAAGAATAGGAGATCAAAGAGGCGGAATTAGACAGCTTTAGACCAATAAATTTTTCCTTGGATGGCACTAGAGCAAGACGCAAAGAGAAAGACTCGGGCTGCCGCCCTCTGTCTAGACTCAGGCGGCTGGAGTGGCTGGAGCCATGGCGTTTAAAGTACAACCTGACTGACACAAGGCCACCTGACAGCCCAAGTGGGGATCGGTTGGCAGGGGAGGGGTGCTGGAAGGAACACAGTTCCCTGCCAAAGGAAGATTGGGTGCGGTGACACACTCATCTCTGCCCTGGTTTGGCCCAGCGAGTCCAAGCGGTCCTGGCAGGACGCTCTGCCCCTCCGCTCTGGCCATGAAGGATCCAGATATTGCCTCAAGGCCTGGGCGCTTCTGGGCCCAAATCAGCCAACTGGGCCAGTCTGGAGAGCACCGAAGCCTCCCTTTGGTTTCTGGGTTTCTCTCTGCCCTCTTGCCTTTTGTGGCCGGATTTTAAAACGAAAACGGCTGGACAAAAGCAGGCTTTTAATAAGGTCGATTTAATCGTGTGTTCTTGAACCATCGGTTCCCTATTTATTTGACTGAAAAGATGTAAATGCACCGGGTTATGTGTGTGAATATTCACAGCAATGCTCGTTGATCTGAGGCCTGGAACAGTCATTGATAGCCGGGTTTCTAATCAACGGGACTGTCTTTAGATAACCATTTCCCCGCCCCTCCCGCCCCAGGGCTCTCCTGGAGCTATCTTTCTACCTACGAGCAGGGTGTGTTTCTCATTTCTTGTTACCAAATAGTCTTTAATATTTAAATCTAGTTAAGAATGTAAACCCAGCTCAGGCAGCGAACAGCGCCTGTCAGAATATCCAAGCGTCGGGGCGGCTGGCGATTTTGCTTTTCTAAATGTTTCTGCCTCTCTCCGGGTCTGCGCGTCTGTTCACCCAGTGAGAGGTCTCTGGCCTGGGCGCAGCGACCCGGACCCACCCGGACCCGACGCGTGCGAAGAGCTCGGGCCGGCGTGGGGTCTGGCCTGGGCGCAGGCCCGCGGCGGGAAGCCGTTCTCAGGTCGCTGACGGCGGCGAGAGCGGCCTCCAGCCGCCAGCCGGCCAAGGGCACCGGCCGCGCAGTTCACCAGGCCTCTGAGGCCCTGGGCGGCCCGCACCTACCTGAGACCTCCATGACCAGTGGAGAGAAGCGGTCGCCACCGACCTGTGACTTCATATAGTGGTAGTTAAAGAAATCGAGCTTTCTGTCTGCGTCCACTGCTCTGCGATTTCGCTATTTATTTGCAGTTACATAAATCGAGCGTTCTATCTGCGGTTTTAGATACACGGCCACCGGTGACTCTCGGGAAAGCTATAAAACTCTTCTTACAATCAGATGCTGTGAAATAGTGTGTATTATATACGGGAATATAATGAAGATATGTGTCTGTAATACAAACCTGTGTATATAGACAGAGAAAAGGGGAGGAGAGGGAGAAAGAGCGAGAGTGCGCTTGCGAGAGCGAGGAGCCCCCCAGGAGACATGTCAGCCAAAACCCAGTCCCCAGTTTTATAGCATGTTCGGCGCGGAGATGCGGGTTGTAAACATTTTGTGGGTTTGGCGGAGACTATTACGACCCCAAATAAATGCACCGCGCGGCGTGTTCACAGAAATCCGAGGTGCTGCAAAGGGTTCTGTTTGCTTTTTGTGTTTTCCCCTCGAAATCCTTCTACACCCGTGACTGATGCCCGCACTCGGACTGTGGGCCGCCTTACCGGAGTCTCCGGAGTGTGAGCCCCACCTTGGGTCGGGATGGACTGGGCGTGGAGTGGGGTGGCCTCCCTTCTGGTCTCCTTAGCAGAGGACGCCAGAGTCGCCTGGGCACCTCTAAGCCAATGACATACGCGGCCAGAGAAAGTTAAGGGTGGCTTCCACGACGTGAGCGCCAATTCTGGAACTCAGATATTAGTATACCTGTTCTTTTAAACACCGAATTTATTTTAGAATAACCAAACAGTTCCCGGTCTGTTCCGCGGGATTCTCCATCCCAGCCAACGCTAGACCGTCATCAAAGATGGCTTCACCCCCAATTTTCACCCGCCTAATTTTATTGTCACATATTCAAACCGGCCGAGTCCCGGGGTCCTGGCTCTTTCTCTCTCTCCGGTGCTGGCTCGCCTGGTCCTGAACCAGGGCGCAGATTTCGGGGGACCTCAGGGCCGCCGCCGAACCCCTGTCCACGGTGTGCGCCCTCGGCATGGCCTCGGGGGGTCACCAGGTCCAGGGGCTGTAGGTAATCGCCTTTGTGTCCGTCCGCCGGTGGCGGGGGTCCCCGCGCGCCTCGCTGCCCCAGGCCTGCGCCGGGCGGAGGCGGTGACCCTGGAGCGGTACCCGCGCCTGCAGCTGCAGCTCCGCGGTGCAGCGCCCTCGGGATGGGGCCCGGGAGGCGCGAACGGTGAGGGTCCCGCAAGCCCCCGCCGCATGCTGGCTTCTCGGGGAGGCTTCCAGCCTGGCACGAGCAGCACCGAAAAGCTACGACTGCTGTTCACTCAAATCTGGGGCTCCCATTCTAGGAAGGCTCGTGTCAAGTCGACATCTTAGGAACTTCGCAGGGTCGCGGCGGCTGGAGATGGCGGCAGGAGCGCCTGTTTGGTGGAGCCACACTGCCATCTGCTGGTCACACCTTGGCACTGCAGCCCAGCGGCGACGGCCCGCCTGAACTTCGGCAGCCGGGGCTGCAGTCTGCAGAGCGCCCCATTCCCAAAGGCGGGCCGGGGGCACCGTCCCCTGGGGGCCGCGTGGGGCCCGGAATCCAAACCGCGGAGGGAGTAATGCCCATAAAAGAGAGCTGTTTCCGCAGCCGCTTTATCGGCGGCAGACAGAGCAAACAAAGGAAAGGGCTTTGGCGGAATATCCTAATTGGGGCTGGACAGTTGTAAACTCATTAAGGGCCGAATTCCAGACAGTTTGCAGACCCGGCCTTTATGGCACACCCTTACTGCCCATTCTTTTGAAGTTCCTTCTGTCTGCAACAACAGAGGGCGGCCCAACTTGGCGGCGGGGTGCGGTGGGGGAAGGGGAGGCCCCATCCACCCGCGCCCGGTTTCCCTTTCACGCGTCCGAGCGAACGCAGTCGCCTTTGCCAGCGTCTCCCGGGCTGGGGGCAGGGCGAGGGACGAGAAGGGGGAGCGAGCATGAACCCTTCGGCCACATCTGGAAGGCGCCCGGGCCTCCGAAGTTGTCCGTTCCCTCCACAGCCCTTTTACACCCCATAAACGGTAACAGCCCTCATTTTCTTTTATGGCGCTTCGGGGCTTGTCGGTTGCCTCTGCCCGGCCTCTGCCAGGACTTGTGCTGGGGAGGGGCTTGCGGTGCAGGATGCAGACTCTCCGGGTCCAGGCTGGCAGGACGGGGTGGGGGCGGCGCAGGCCTCGGACCCCCCGCAAGACCCCACTGTGCGCGGGCTGCCACGTTGAGACGGTGGGCCTCCTATTCGCCCCCTCCGAGCCTCCTTTGGAGGACAGCCTTCAGCTCCCGGTCTTGCCCCCCTTCTCCCCGCTTTGCTAGGAAAGGCCCCAGGCGGCGCCCTGGTCCCGGGGTTGTGACATTTCTTGCCGCACCCAGAGTGAGTATCGCATTTGCACCGGTCGGTACTGGCGAAGAGATACCCAGGACCCCAGCACAGCCCCTCGGAAGCTTCCCCGAGGAAGGCGAAGACACGAAATCCGGAGCCCGGCCTCGCCGCGGCTTTTTCCAGCCTTCCTCCGCTGCTTTGGCCGCCAGGCAGCTGGCGGGTTTGGAGAGAGAGCTCAGGCCGGCCCGGACTGGCCGCCGCAGGTCCCGGTTTCCAAAAGGCCCACTGGAGGCAAAATTGGGGATCTTTCCCCCCCAACACACCCTGGCCCAGGTCCCCACCCAGTGACTACCCAGGCTTCCCTGCCCCGTAGATGGTGCGAAAAGGAGACCCGCAAAAATAAAATTAAATTTTAAAAATAGAAAAGAATCAATATATTTTATTTGGCAAAAAGTTAAATATCTCAACACAACAATTTGGTCAGTAGGCCTTGAGGTAACTATTGCAAAATATACAGTGTTTTTCCAGCCCCAAGGAAGCCCCAGATTAATCAAGGATACAAATCTACAGTAGCCCGATGGCGGTTTCGTGGTGTATAATTTATTATCAATAAAATTAACTCCATTACAATAAGCAATCCCCCCAATTAAAATTAAGCATAAACCATAGGTAGTAGCCTTCTGCACATACGTATAGCTCCGAATTTTCTCACCGTTCCTCTGGTGCAAAAACAATATTCAAGCTTGTCTGATTATGAACATTTTCTTTAATATATAGATTATATATACAATGGACAAGATAAGACTACAGTGTGTAGAGACTAAAATGCCCGCAAATTTCAAAAGCAGAGAAACCATGAATCTATGCGTCCTGGAGAACCTCATCCCCTCCCCTTTTAAAAATTTTTATTTCACTGGGAAATCCTTACAGCTAGTTTACAATCCTAGGTTAACAGCCTAGTTATACAGAATACATATTCCACTACAGAGCTATACTCTATGCAACAGTTTCCCCCCTCATAACCTGAGTTCAAATTGAATTCTAGCTTCTACAATCACAACGGGTGCTTCACCCAGCACAGAAGTTTGAGTCACAAAACATAATTACCACAATAAAACACAGTGTTCAAGTATCTCGGCAGAGCGATTTGCCGCACAAAGAGGGAATTAAATTAACTACACAGACTAAAAACTATACAGCCCGCTGCCGTCAACAGTTGTGCATTATAAAAAGGTAGTTTTCTCCTTTTGTTTTAGGTCAGGAACAGGTAGATTTTTTTAAAAATATACACAAGCTAGCACACACAGCCATCAGCGCTAATGCCCTCCCTTTTTTTTTCTTCTTATAGAAAATGGAAAGCTTACAATACCTCCTCCATCAAAGCCGCAGGCCTAGGAGCCAGTCTGAGCAGGGTTTGCCAGGGGGAGATGGGACCTGGGGTTTAGACCCGCTTTGTGCGGGGGTGGTGGAGGCTAGGGTGGGGAAGCCAGGGGAGGAGAGTCAGTCCCTTTTATTTATTTTTTTTCTAGCTCGTTCTCTTTTCTAAATGAACCCGAATGGTATCACTCGTCTTTTGCTCGGTCCTTGTTGATTTTCTTCATTTTCATTCTGCGGTTCTGGAACCAGATCTTGACCTGCCTCTCCGTGAGGTTGAGCAGTCGGGCCACCTCGTACCTGCGGTCCCTGGTGAGGTACATGTTGAACAGGAACTCCTTCTCCAGTTCCAGCGTCTGGTGTTTGGTATAGGGACAGCGCTTCTTCCGCGTGGAGCGGGCGTGCAGCCAGTTGGCCGCTGGGTTATCTGCGGGGGAGAGAAACACCGGGTTTAGAAGGAGCGGAGGCACCGGGCCGAAGAGAACCTCCCGGGGTCTCTGGCGGAAGTGCAGGACGCCACGGAATTGGACAGCCCAGCCTCGACACAATGGAACCCCGGCAGACAGACGCAAGGACGGTCACTTACAACTGCACTCCGTAAAACCTCGGCTCCCCTCCCCTCTGCAGCCCTCCTTCCTCCTCTTCAGTCTTGCCGTCCCTTCCTTTCCGCCTGCCCATTTTTTTTTTTTTTGCACATTGTAAAAGAGCGAAATCTAGAAATACACCTCTCTTTTTTTTTGCCACACAGAGAAATCGCGCTGCCCTGTGTTCGTGCACAAGATCAATTCTGCTTCCCTCCCTCTCGCTGACCCTGCGTCTCCCCTTCAGCCTCCCCACTCCTTGTTTGACCTTCCTGGAAGGCCGTGGGAGCCAGGCGGGCCGGCAAGGCGCCCCAAGGCCTCTGATCAAGTCTGCAGTTTATTTGAATAATCTGGCAAGGGGACCCTTGTGGTCCCGTCGCCCGCAGCCTCGTCCCGGGCTAGGATTTACGCCGCCACCGGCTGAAAGCAAGAAGTGGAAGGAATTGGCCGTCTCCCCCAGCGTCCCGGGTCAGGTTGCCCGGGCTGACGTTGCCGCCTCCGCCGCCACAGCTCGCGAACAATCTAGACGCACAAAAGACTCTCTCCGCTGCGCTGCTTTCGAAGAACGGCCCAAAGTGTCTCTGTCCTGGGCCTGGGCGGCCAAGGAGAGGGGCGGCCGGTCTTGGCTGGGTCTGTAGTGCCCGCCCCGCCCCCTCTCGCTGCAGCAGCCTCCTCCCCTTCCCCAGCCCTGCGGGCCTGCTCCTCAGTTTTCTGGACTTGGGGCCCCGTCTGAGGGGTCCCAAACACCAACTTCTGGCTCCTGGCCCCAGCTCAGGAGGCTCCCAGCGAGGACGGAGGCAGGCTCAAGAGAAAGCTGGCGGCCGGTAGATCCAGGTGGCCGGCGCGGAGGCGGCGGCTGGTTTGGACGAGAGGACACTTACTAGGATCGATGGGGGGCTTGTCTCCGCCGCTCTCATTCTCTGCATTACTTTCGGAGAAGGCGCCTTCGCTGGGTTGTTTTTCTCTATCAACTGGAGGAGAACCACAAGCATAGTCAGTCAGGGACAAAGTGTGCGTGTCAAGCGTGGGACAGTCACCCCTTCTGGCCGACAGCGGTTCAGGTTTAATGCCATAAGGCCGACTGGAGGGCAAGCCCGCGAAGGAGAGCGCGCCGGGCGTGGGCTCCAGCCAGGAGCGCATGTACCTGCCGTCCGGCGCCGCTGCGGCCACGGGCGCCTGGGGGTGCACGTAGGGGTGGTGGTGATGGTACACGGCGTTGGCGCCCGCCGCGTGCACCGGGTTCCAGGAGGCGCCGAAGACCGCCGCCTTGGACTGGAAGCTGCACGGGCTGAAGTCGGGGTGCTCGGCCAGCGCCGCCGCCTGCCGAGGGGGCTGGCCCAGGGCCCCCGGCGCGTAGCGGCCGGCGCTCAGGTCGTCGGCGGCGTCCGTGCCCAACAGGAACGAGTCCACATAGTAGTTACCCAGGGCCCCGGTGGTAGCCATTGCCGTGCCCCGCGCCTGGCCGGCCCGGCCCGACCCGCGGAAATTATGAAACTGCAGATTTCATGTAACAACTTGGTGGCACCAGGGGGGGGAGTACAGTCACCTAATAAGTTGCCGGCGCCCGCGCCCCCATTGGCCGCGCGCATCACGTGGCCGCCCGGCAGAACAATAACGCGTAAATCACTCCGCACGCTATTAATGGCCCGGTGTTTTGCAGTCATAATTTTTATAGCAAAAGCCATATGTTTTTATGCAAAGGGATCACGCCGCTCCACGATCGGGTTTGTTTTAATTGTGGCCAACGAAGATTAAAAGATCAAATCTGGCCTTGCCTCTGTGCTCTCCCCTGCCCACCCCCCCTCCAACCGACACACACACACACTTCTTAGGCGGACTATTTTATATCACAATTAATCACGCCATCAGGAAGGCGCGGGTCCCGCGTGCGAGTGCGGCCAGCGGAGCCCCTCACATAAAATTAGACAATAATTGAAGCCATAAAAAAGCAGCCAAATCGCATTCTCGCTCCACTGTATTTAAATCTATATTTATGATATTTCATAAGGAGTTATTGTTTCAGAAGCCACACAGACTGGTTGGGAAGTCGGGAACGACCAACAGATTCGTTTGCCTCGCCGTGGCTCCCAGCTGTAAAAATTTACGAGGACTTGGAAAGGTTAAATTAGACTGTTGTGTTTGGTTGGCGAGCTCCCTGTAAATAACCCCTGCGGTCTTCCGAGATGCGAGTTTCACCCCCCTGGCCGGCCGAGAAAAGTCAAATGCAGCGCAGAATCGGTCCCAAATAGAGAAGCCACCGCCCCTGCCAGAGAGCAGCCTGGCAGAACTGGCCACCGAGGGGGGACCGCCTGGTGTACCGTCCCCCCTCCGCGCCCCGGCCGGCCGAAAGGAGAGCCAGGCACCCAGACAGCCCCCAAGTTCGCCCTTGTTCCTCAATCGAGGGGCGCGCCTAGGCGCATGCAGCGAGGAGCTGTCCCCAGGGCGAGCGAGGGGTTTGAGGACCTGGAGGTGCCCCTCGCTCGGCCGGCGCCCACGCGCGCCCAGTGAGTCTCGCTGGTCTTCGGCTGGGATTCACGATCCTTGGGCGGAGGCGGCTCGGCTGGAGAACTGGCCCTGTGCACCATCCATGAAGGCCCTAACGCTGAGGTCTGCACGCCTCCTCGCGCTCCCCAAACCCTAGTTGGGGGAGAAAACGCCAGGCAGCATCAACTGAAGGAGAGTGGGGCTTGCTGAAAGGCAACCCGGCCTCGGACACCCGGCCGCTCCAGTGGCTGGGAAGCCTGGCCCGGAGTGGACAGCCCAGGGCCCAGGATGAGCCCTTCAGAGATCCGTCCTTCCTATCTGGCCCCCGCCCGGGGCCCTGCTACAAGGCCCAAAGCCAGGCGGCCCGCAGCTCAAGTCCAGGGCTAGAAATTAAAACGGGAGGAGCATGGAGCATTGACTTTAATCCAGTCCTTGGGCCTGGCCAAATTGGGAAGGTAATTTCTCACCCCTTAGAGTCTTTGGGAGCGAGAGTGAATGAAAAGGCCACAGCCACTTTTGTTAATTGGGAGAAAAAGAAAAGCCCCCCCCC
>PVJS01017713.1:0-35809 GCA_004027185.1 Glis glis
AAAAAAAAAAAAAAAAAAAAAAAAAGAAGTGAATTTCTAACCAGGCGTGGTGGTACATGCTTGTTATCCCAGCACTTGGGAGGCTGAGACAGGAGAATCACAGGTTTGAAGCTAGACTCAGTAACTTAGTGAGACTCTGTTTCCAAATAAAAAATAAAAATAGGTCTGGGGGAATAGCCCAGAAGTAGAAGGTCCCTGGGTTCCATCCCCAGTACACCTCCCCCCACACACACAAGTGAATTTTTCAACATCAGAGAAAACCAAGTCAATACATATACATTATTGAATGATTTAAAATGAAATTAGAGGTGCAGGTGTAGTTCTGTAGTAAAGCTCTTTTTTTATACTGGATATTGACCTATAGCACTGAGCTATATACCCCCAGCCCTTTTTATTTTTATTTTTATTATTTATTAATTTTAGACAGGCTCTCACTAAGTTGCTGAGGTTGGCCTCAAACCTGCGATCCTTCTGTCTCAGCCTCCCAAGTACTGGGATTACAGGCATGCACCATTGCACCCCACAGTGGCCTGGAACCAAGGCCTCACCCAGCTGCTGCCACCTCTTCCTCTCCTCCTTCTCCCTTCTTCCCCCATCCTCCCTCCTTCATGTCCCTCCTCCTCTCTACCACCCCCTCTTCTCCTCTTCCTCCCCTTCCTCCCTCTTCTCCTCCTTCCTCCTCTTCCTTCCCTCCCCCTCCTCACCTCCTTTGTCCCACTCTTCCTCCTCCTCCTCCTGTCCCTCTTCCCTTTCCTCCCCACTTCCTCCTCTTTCTTCTTCCTTCCCCTTTCCTCCTCCACCTCCTCCCCACTTTCTTCTGCTCTCTCCTTCTCTTCTCTCCTCCCTTCCTTTCCTCCTCCTTCTCCTCTTCCCCACCCCTCTCTTCTCTTCTTCCTTCCCTCTTCCCTTCTCTCCTTATCCCTCCCTCCTCCTCATATCCCTTCTAACTCCTCCACTCCTTTATCCTCCTCCTTCTCCTCCTCCTCATGTCCCTCCTTCAGCTCCTCCTCTCTCCTCCTCCCTTATGTCATTACCCCACCTTCCTCTCTCCTCCTCCCCTCCTCCTCCTCCCTTATGTCATTATCCCTCCTTCCTCTCTCCTCCTCCCCTCCTCCTCCCCTTCCCCATGTCTCTCCTCCCCCTCTTCCTCCTCCTCCCCCTCCTCATGTCCTCCCACTCATGTCCCTCCACCCTCCCTACTCCTCCTCCCTTCCCTCCTCCTCTCCCCTCATGTCACTCCTCTCCCTCCTCCTTCCTCCTTCCTCCTCTCCATCCTCCTTTTCTCTTCCTCCTCTCCCTTCTCCTCCCCCTTCATGTCTTCTTCTCCTTCCTCTCCCCCCTCCTCCACTCCTCTTCCCCTTTTCTTCTCCTGCTCCCCACATCATGTCACTCCTCTCCCTCCTCCTTCTCTCCTCCTCTTCCCCCTCCTCTATATCCTCATGTCCTTCCTCTCCTTCCCCCTCCTCCTCCTCCCCCTCTCCTCCCCCTTCTCCCCTCTCCTCCATCCCAGTGCTGTCAAAGTCTGGCTCTCAGGCGCCTGCTACTGAAGAGAGGAGTTAAAAGGCTGACTACTAGCTCCTGCAGGCCCTGGAAACTCCTGCCTGCTGGATATGGACAGTTTAAAGTTGCTCCCCCATCAAATTTTTCTATGATAACTCTTTTCATGAAGAATCAAAAGACTCTCATTAAGTCTGGCTGTTCAGAAGTCTGGCTGTGGTGCTGACCTAAGCTCGAGCAAGGTCCACGCCGGGAGCCATCTGCAAGGGATGATATCTTATTCCGCTTCTGCATGAGTGACACTGCCATGAGGTCCCCTTGATCTCCCTGCAGCTGCCCCTGTGCTGCTGGCCTGTCCCGCCCAGTGACGACCTGGATTGGCCTGGGGAAGAGCTCTACCAGGGCTCTGTAGTGTTTAGCAAGGGGAGTCTTCAAAATCCTGCATGCTAGTCAAGGAATGTAAGCCATCCCTTTCCAAAGCTCCAGACTGAAGGAGACAGGCCTGTTTTATATGTTTGTTTGTTTGTTGGTACTTATTTATTTATAGGGGATTGAACCTAGAAGCAATCTATCTCCAAGCTATACCCCCAGCCCTATTTTATATTTTATTTTGAAACAGGGTCTTACTAAGTTGCTGAGGGTCTCACTAAGTTGCTGTGGCTGGCCTTGAACCTGCAATCCTCCTGTCTCAGCCTCCCAAGTGCTAGGATTACAGGCCTGTGCCAGCATGCCCATTCTAAGGCTGCACATGGCATTTGTTATAGTTTGTATTTTATATGTCCCCCAGACCTCATGTGTTAGACAAGGCAGTCATATTGTGAGGTAGATAGAAGAAATGAAAGAGATAGGAGACACAACGGAAGTATAAGGAAAATGTAACTTTAATATAGAAGAGGGTGGCAAAATTCCCCAATACCTTTACTCCTCAAGCCATACCTGTCACCCCCCTCCCCAGCCAGTCCTGTTAGTTCCAAATTTCTGAGGAATTTACAAGTCTTTAAATTGGTAATTAGTAAAGACTAATTACAAGTCTTTACTAATTACACTGCTGACTATCCTCAAAGGGGTATCTATTGATCAGACAACAGAGACCACACAAAAGATACAGAGAGGTAGCTGGACACCATACTGGGAACCCACTTACCAAATACCTTGAACTGTTAATTATCCAGCCTAGGAATAGTTAAATAGGAGAGATGTCTGTTGATCAGACAACACAGGGCACACAAAAGATCCGGAAAAGATGACCAGACCACCAAAACAGGGAACCCATTCACTTATGATAATCTACTTGAGCACTGTTAGCCATCCCACCTGTGGATAGTTGCAACAAAAGAGATACCTACTGATAGTACAGTGAAGGCCCTATCAGGACCTGGGCGGGAGATGACCAAGACACCCTCAGTCATCTTGTGATTACCAGACTGATGTCACCCTCACATACCTCCTCCTACCCACCTCTCACAAAAGTCTCCTGTAAGATGAACCCCCACACGAGTCTCTCACTCTGGAGATGGCCCGCATTCTCCCCTGAATGTGTATTTTTTGCTTTCCTAAATAAATCTCTGTCTCTGACTAGCTTGTGCTAAAATTCTTTTCTGTCATGTAAACTAAAGACTCTGAGTTGTGGTCCCCTCTCTCCCAAACTGGGAACTCTTCCCCAACCCTTTACAGAATCAGCCCTTCTCCCAGTGACAGCTGGAGGTGGGACTTGGTTGCTGGAGAGGGTTCTCTAGGGGCATGGCTGGGGACAGTGTTTCCCAGGCAGGCTGCTGCAGCTTCCTGATCTTCTCACTCTGCCCTGCCACTGTAAGCTGACAACAAGCTCTCTCCTTCTCTCTGCTACCCCCATGATGCCCTGAGGACCTGCAGACCTGGCTCCTGCTTGGAAGCCCATCTCACATGGACTGAAATCTCCTGAACTGTGAACAAATAGATCTTCCTTCTTCTCAGTTCTGCATGTCAGGTGTTTGGGTCACAGCAGTGAGAATTCTGACCAACACAGCATCCAAATTTCCATGAGGGACCCTTGTGGGAAGGGGCGGTGAGCAGAGTCGTGGGGAATTTCTACACAAAGTCTTCAGCTGCAGGACCTCTGGGGAACAGCCTTGGTGACAGGTCACTGGTCAGACACACTCATTTAAAGGCCCTTCTCAAGAGTCAGACCAAGCCTGAGCTGGAGACCTGAGCCTTCACCTCGGTGGCCAGGCCCCCGTTCCTCCCTAACTGCTCCAGCCAGACTGGGGGACACACCTTGGCACCACGTGGATTACTACTGATTCTTTTCAGGGATCACAGGGGATGAGACTCCCATCTCCACCAGGGAGGAGCAGGGAAGAGCTGAGGGAGGGGGGAGGCATGTCAGAATTTGCCAAGGTCAGAGCCTCTAGGTTTGCAGACATTTCCAGCCTTCACAGCAATGAGCATGTGCTGTGCAAAGGTCATTCACAGGGGTTGGCCTTGGCAAAATGTGACTATGCAGCCTTTTGGGTCAGTTGACAAAAATTAGAAAGTGTCTGCCATGCCCAGGTGAGCTGGACCCTGAGGGGAGCCAAGGGCCAGGCTGGGGTCAGTGGAAAGGGCATAAATGGTACTTGCTCTCAGGGACCCCCCTCTCTGCTTCATCCCTTTGCCCTAGGCCTCTGTCTGGTCTTCTGTCCTCTCCCGTTTGTATGCTTCAACGCTGACCTTTGGCTCACAGGTGTGGCTTGCAGGAGGCCGACATGGTAGGATGGTCTCCAACCCAGGAGGATGTATCTCCATCCCCAGGAATCTTGGTGTGGAGAGAAGAGGAGTCTGGGTGGTTCTAGCTGCAGGAATTTTGGATCCCAGTATCATGGTGCAGAGAGAAGGCCTTGCCTCAGGTCTCTTGGGGCCTTGAGTTCATCTGGAAAACCTCAAAGGTAACACCTGGCAACCAGTTCTCTGGAGGCAGTTTCTGCTCCAGCCCAGGCTCACTGAGAGAGGAGGGGGGCTGGAAAAACACCAGGCATCAGAGAGGGCCAAGGTAGGGTCTCTACTTCATCCTGGACCGGCTGCATCAGAAAACAGCTTGGACCAACTGCTCACAGGCACGGTGTCCCTGCCAGGCATAGCCCAGGGAAGAGTTCAGCCTCAAGGCCTTCCCCAGCCCTGCCTCACCTCCCTTCCCTGACAGGATGGCCAACAAGTGCTCTCTGAGCCCTGGTCTCCTCTTCTAGCTGCACTGACTTGTGAGCAAGTCCTCTCTGGCTCATGACCACACAGGGCTCTGTCCCCAGGCCAGAATCTTTTTTTTTTTCTTTGTAGCATTGAATTGAACCCAAGGGCATTCTACCTTTGAGCTATACCCCCAGTCCTATTTTATTTTTCATTTTGAAACAGAGTCTCACTAAGTTGCTGAGGTTGGCCTCGAACCTGCGATCCTCCTGTCTCAGCCTCCCAAGTATTGGGACTGCAGGTATGTGCCACCATGCCTGGCTCAGGTCAGCATCTTTGAAAGAAGTGGAGGAAAGCGGCCTGCTCCAGGCCGTGACATATGGCTCAGACTCAAGCCTGTGTCCAAGAAGAAAGAACTACAGCAAGGTGGGTTCCCACCAGATGTGGGTGTAGTCGGCTAAATATGGGTCCCCAAAGGTGTCCACATCTTAATTCCAAGAATCTGTGAATATATCATCTTACATGCAAGAGGTGCTTTATAGGTGCAGTTAAGATGAGTACTCTGAAAGCCAGGTGCAGTGGCACTCAGCTATAATCCTAGTACTAGGGAGACTGAGACAGGAGGATCACAGTGTTGAGGCCAGTCTCAGCAAAAAATAAAATAGGTCTGGGGATCTGGGGATGTGGCTCAAAGGTAGAACCCGCCCTTGATTCATTCCTTAGTCAGAGAGAGAGAGAGAGAGAGAGATTGCTCTGATCATCCAGGTGGTGCTTTTGCAAGGGAGGCAAGATGCTCAAATAAGAGGGAACAGGAAGAGCAGCCTCGAAGGTGAGGAGCCACAATAGGCAACCTCCAGAAGTGGAGGAGGCCAGGGACAGAGGCCTGGAGCCTCCACAGGTGCAGCCCCCATGACACCCTGACTTTAGCCGTGTGGGGCTCGTTCTGACCTTGGCCTGAGAGAGCCAACTTGTGATGTTTTAAGCCCCTAAGTCCCTGGTGGCTCACTGTGGCCGTGGTGGAATCCCCTGCAGCTTGGCTACCCTGGGCCAGCTCCAGCAGGCGGGAATTGGCTATTAGTCTGTCATCATAGGGGATGATGCACGGGTGAATCAAACGGGTTTGAAACCAAAGGGCACGTGTGTGGATGCATCACTTTGACTCTCACTGTAATGTCTAATTACAATGCACCACAACATCAAATAAATAAATAAATAAACGAATGAATGAATGAATTAATTAATTAATTAATAACCAAATAGCACATGGGGCAGCATGACCACATGCACCACAAATATCTGCGGCTGGGTTTTCGTCTCTTGGGGCCACCACCTGACTCCAGGCAGCCAGAGCTCTCCTCACTCGGCTTGGCAGGAGAATCAGGGCAGGGGTGGCAGCCTTTGCGACAGCCACACCCAGAGGGAAAACATGTACCCAAAGCTGAGCACTGCTGATGGCAAAACACCCCCCCCAGGTGTAGTCACCACTGAAGTCAGGGATCCAGGCATTGATTGCTCCCTAGGGGTTGCAGGAATTACAAAATTAAATTTATTTTGTCAGTTGTATCTTTGCTTTTGTTACAGCCACTGTTGGTGGGTCCTGCACTCTAGAGACAGCTGCTGGTCCCCTTACGGCACAGTTGACCCTGAACCCCCCAGAGCAGCGGGTGAGACCATTCACTGGGTGCTAAGCACATGCAAGGGCCCGGCTGTGTCCACCCCCAGTCGTTTCTGACATCCACAAACTCTGGCTGCAGATGCTGCGGGGCTCTTTTCACTTGGGAAAGGACGCAGGGTGAAGGGCTGGAGGTGACGTGTGGATAAGCCCTGCTGGGCACCGCAGTTCTGACAACTGTGCAGAGGTCCACCGCTCTCCAGCAGGTCAGCCTCCTGGAACTGGATTCTTTGGACTGAGCTCTATAATGTGTGGAAACAAACATCCATGTTGTATTTGGGAAGCTGAGACAGGAGGATCGAAGTTTCGAGGCCAGTGTGCAGTAACTTAGCAAGACCTTGTTTCAAAAATACAAAATGAAAAGAGCTGGGGGTGTAGCTTAGAGGTAGAACTCTCCCCTGGGTTCAACCACTAGTACCACACACACAAAAATATATATACATTTTTTTGGTGGTACTGAAGATTGAACCCAGGGGCATTCTACCTCTGAGCTATACCCCCAGCCCTATTTTTTATTCTTTATTTTGAAACAGGGTCTCACTAAGTTGCAGAGGGTCTCACTAAGTAGCTGAGTCTAGCCGCGAACTGGGATTACAACATGCGCCACCATGCCTGGCACAAAAATATTTTTTAAAAGGGCTGGGGGGCTAGGTGCCGTGGTGTATGCCTATAATCCCAGTACTTGGGAGGCTGAGGCAGGAGGGTCTCAGGTTTGAGGCCCATCTCAGCAACTTAAGGAGACCCTCAGCAACTTGGTGAGATCCCATTTCAAAAAAATAGAAAACACGGTTGGGGTTGTAGTTTAGAGGTAGAATGTCCATGGTTTTAATCCCCAGTACCAAAGAAGGAAGGAAGGAAGGAAGGAAGGAAGGAAGGAAGGAAGGAAGGAAGGGGAGGAAGGAAATGGTTGTGTTAAAGAGTACATTCATTTGTTTGCTTAAAATTGGAGTCCAATTAAAAGCTAATAAAATTCTAATTAGCCCCAAATTATTAGGAAGGGGGAAAATCCTGGCATGTTTTCCTTCTCAGAGGAAACAGGCTTCTCTGGAGAGCGTTGATGGGGCCTGCCTGTGCTTGTGCCATGGGGCCCCACACAGAATGCACCAGAGTTTAGGACTACAGCTGTTCCAGAGAAATGGCTGGAAATGATGCTCACACACAGGTGGGCGGCCCTTCACCTGGGTAGGCAGATGTACATATCTCCCTGGTCCCTAGCATGGCTCCAAGACAGCCACCCAACTCATGTCACAGGTGAGTATGGGCGCCCCCTGGTGGGATGGGTGAATTTACCTGTCCAGGCTCAGCCGGGCTCTTCCCAAATAAAAACATGGCCGTGATTAAGAAGTTCAATCATCAACTCATCCACACATGTCTGCTGAGTGTCTGCCACGTAGCAGGTGTTATCCTAGGGATGCTGGACTGATGGGTTCTTGTTGTCTCCCTCAGAAGAATCAGAGATACAACTGCGATGGGAACAAGACTCTTTTTTGGGACTTCTAGCTCTAGCAGGAGAGAGGATGGGGCCCGTTTTTTATTGGGTTATTTTATTTCTTGGTGTTAAGATTTTTAAGTTCTTTGTATATTCTAGATATTAATCCTTTATCATAGGAGTATCTGGCAAAGATCTTCTCCCATTCTGTAGGCTTTCTTTAGACTCTTTAAGGTTTCCTTTGCTGCACAGAAGCTTTTCAATTTAATACCATCTCATTCATTAATTCTCATCTTAATTTTCTGAGCTTTGGGGGTCTTATTACGGAAGTCTCTACCAGTGCCTATATGTTTGAGAGTTGGTCCTATGCCCTCTCTAGTAATTGCCAAGTCTCCAGTCTAATTTCTAGGTCTTTTATCCATCAACAGACACTTCTCAAAAGAAAAAATACAAAAGACCAGTAAATATATGAAAAAGTATTCAACATCATTAACAATCGGGGAAATGCAAATTGAAACTACCCTGAGATTCCATCTATTTCCAGTTAGAATGGTAATCATCAAGAATACAAACAATAATAGATGCTGGCGAGGATGTAGGGAAACAGGAACCCCACTACACTATTGGTGGAATCACAAGTTAGTACAGCTGCTATGGAGATCAGTGTGGAGGTTCCTCACGTGACTTGGAATGGAGCCACCATATTACCCAGCTGTACCACTCCTAGATATCTTTCCAAAGGAATTGAAGCCAGAATATTATAGTGATATATGCATACCCATGTTTATAGCAGTGCAATTCACAATAGCCAAACTAGGGGACCAGCCTAGGTATTCATCAACAGATGAATGAATCACAAAGCTGTGGTATATACACACAATGGAATTTTATTCAGTCATAAAGAGGAACAAAATTCTGTCATTCGCAGGAAAGTGGATGGAACTAGAGAATATTATGCTGAGCGAGATGAGTAGTCTCAGAGAGCCAAGGGCCATATGCTTTCACCCATATATGGAAGCTAGAGAGAAATTGGGAAACAAAAGGGACTTCAGATAAATGAGGGGGAGATACTAGTAGAATAGTGGAAGGGGATTTGGGGAGGGAGTTGAAAGGGGTGATTTATTGAAGGAAACAGTTCAAATAATGCTATGTTCATATATGAAGCTATCATTACCAATTTCAATATTTTGTATGGGGAGCTGTGTGCACATAGACTTCTGCTGCTCTGAACCTCATTATAATGTATAATTACAACACACCAATTTTTTTAAAAAGGTGGATCATCAGCTCATCCACACATGTCTGCCACACTGCAGGTGTTATCCTAGTGATGCTGGACTGCATCAGGACTTCTGGCTCGAGCAGAAGGGAGACATGGCATTGACAGGAGAGTGTCAACCTGGCTCCCAGGACCAAGGAGAGAGCCAGTTTTATTCATGTAAGAGCAAGGGGGGCTAGAGTTTAGGAATGCTGATTTGCTTTAGGTGCCCTTCAAAAGGTGGCTTGTTCTTTTCCTGCAAGGACACTGTAACCTCTGAGGAAAGCAAGGGCAGTCCATCTACCAAAGGCCACATCTCTCCCTGCACAATCATCTTCACCTTACAATAAGGACCAGTCACTACAGCTGTAAAGAGAACACGTGTTGTAAGTGGGGAGTGGACGAAAACACAAATTACACGAGTAACTAGTGAAGGGTCCTGGAGATTTGCTGTTTTGGTGGCTCCTCAACATTTTGCTTCTTTATGCAGTTTGTCCCTGAGAGTCATGTGACAGTGTCCTGGCTTTAGTGGTGCACCTGGTTTCTGCAGCTGATAAGACCGTCTGAGGCATATACTGTGCTCTTAACAGCTAACAAGCTGTGAGTTAAGGTGGGAGAGCAGGGAAAAGCGCGCACCATGGTTTGGGTTAAGGCCCAGCAGTTCACCTGACCTCCTTAGAGTTTTTGCTCCCTTAATCTTTTTTTTTTGGCGGGGGCGAAGGTACTGGGATTGAACCTAGGGGCATTCTACCTCCGAGCTATACCCCCAGTCCTTTTTATTTTTTTTTATTTTGAAATAGGGTGTCACTAAGTTGCTAAGGGCCTCTCTAAGTTGCTGAGGCTGGCATCAATCCTGCAATCCTCCTGTCTCAGCCTCCCAAGTACTAGGATTACAGGTGTGCACCACTGCTCTCAGCTTCCCTTCATCTTAAAAGGTGCTGCTTTCTATGGGGTCCCTTGCTGTCTCACTAGGACAGTTAAAGGCTTTCCTGCAGCACATGTTCCAGGGGAGTGAGACACACAATAAACTAATCCTCTGACTTAGTAACAAATGTGGTGGAGATTACAAAGCAGTGAAGGGGAGGGAGAGGCCCGTGGGGTGCAGCAGGGGCTTCAGCTCTCAGTCAGATGGCGGGGTCCAGCTCCATAAGGAGGAGCCACTTGCTCAGGGATGGGGGGTGGAGCGGGCAGCTGCATGCAAATCCGGGGAAAGGATGTTATAGCCAAGGGACCCCACATACTGAAGCCCAAGGTGGGAACTTCCCGGTGAGCCTGAGCAGCAGAGAGCTGCAGGGCTGGAGGTGACCGAGGGGAGCAGCAGAGGGTCAGAGGTGGAGCAGCAGGTGGGGGATCACGATGTTCCTTACCCAGGGCGAGTGCAATGATGATTATGGGTCAGTCACTTCCCAGTGTTGACCAGAGTTTTCTGTGTCCTGCAGGGTGCTGAGCACTTAAAAGGCTCTTCCCATCACCCTTATGATGACCCATGAGGGAGGTACAGGGTGATCCCATTTTTCAGAGGATGAAAGTGAGGATGACAGAGGCTCAGGAGAAAAGAGGCAGTCAGGAACAGTGCAAAGCTCCATTTGGATCTTGCTAAAGGAAAGTGAACGATCGGAGAAAATATTTGCAAGCTGAAATGGGCCAGCAATTTCCTGGCCCCTGTTGGCTTTGCGTTGGCAATTGTGCAAACAGAAAAGGCACTCGGAGCCCACGGAGTCCCTCTCGGCCCTCAAATGGGGCTGGGATGTCAATCCTGTCACTACTTTAGGACTTGACTCGGGGCTGGGAGTTGCAGACATCTTTGGTGGGGCTTGATTCTACTCAGGGTGTAGAAAGTGTGACAAGAGGAGGAAAGGGGAAATGGTAGCCAAAGAGAAGTGACCCCGGAGGGAGGTCAGGGCAGAGGCTGGGCTCAGAAGTGTCAGCAGGGTGGCACGTGGGTGCTGGGCTGGAGAGTGGAGTGGGAGCAGAGGCAGCAGGCACGGGGTGCACTCGCAGCTCTCAGGCCCCACCCAGCTGTGCCACCAGAGGGACACTGCTGTGGTCCAATTGACCAAGGGACACCACGGGCCAGAGGAAATGCAGGGCTGAAATGACAGCCCTTGGGGCCCAATTTAGAAGTGGCCTAGGGGAGGCAAAAGCTTTGCCCAGGCTTGGCCAGCTGCCAGCCACGGCCACTGCCTGTTTTCTCCTCCTCCGGATATTGGATGGAGGCAGCAGTCGGTGTCCCACAGATGCGGGTTAGAGATGCACAGCAAACCCGGAATCAGAAACCCCAAAGTGACCCTTCAGGCTTCTGGAGAATAAGCACGCCTCACACTCACAGGTGCACGCACTTGCACTTACAATCATGGGTATCCACACAGAAACACACCCACCTGCTAATGTGCACATGTGCACATTCACGCTCCCTCCTACACACACACACACACACACACACACACACACACACACCCTCACACAGCAGGCACACGTGCTCACCGTGGTCTGGGCCTGTCCTTGGGTCACTGGCACCGCCCAGTTCCCTGTCACATGGAGCTGTTCTGCGGAGGAGGGCTGGGGTCAGCAGTCTGGGCCACCTGGGGTGTCCTAGCCTGGCTGGGCCTGGCTCCAGGAAGCTCTGGCTGTGCCCACACAGTCACCTCCTCCCCAGCAGGAGCTCATTAACTTGTTTGTCTACCAGTATTTTGCATCCCCAGTCACCCTGGCCTGGGGCCGGACAGTGCCTAGGAGCAAATACGCCATGTTGATGAGGCAGAGAGGGGAGTGAGCGTGTCCACCAGGGATGCCCTCTGCAGCTGCGCATGTGGGACACTGTTCCTGGAGCTTGCCACCAGCTGTCACTTCCTGTCACTGCGAGCATCCTAGAAGGGATGCTCAGGGACAGCCTGTGTGACCTGCTTGGCACTGGAAGGTGTCCAGGCCTGAGTTTGGGCCAGGTCAGGTGGCCCTGCGTCCATGCTCACCGGGAGAGCAGGCTTAGGACTGGAGATTGGACAGGTGGAAACCACTGAAGGAAGGGCCCAGCCTTTGGCTGCTGCGATCCCCAAGAACAAGTTGTTTATTTTTCTTGAGCTAGGTTTTTTCCTGTTTATGAAAATGTTCCACAGCACAAAGCAAGTAAGAGCTGTGGTTTCTATGGCAGAGATGCTCAGTCCTCCGAGGTGCTGTCCCCTGGAGGGCGTTGTGACAGTCAATGTAGATGTCATGTTCCCACTGACATCACCACCTGCTGCTTCTCCCTCTGTGGGTGGGGCCACAGAGGAAAGGTAACCCCTCCATTTTAGTCTTCTTAACCATCACTAGACCGAAATGAACAACATAGAGGAGGAAAGGTTTGTTTGGATCATGGTTTCAAAGGTACAGTCCATAGTTGGCTGACTCTGAGGCAGACATCATGGTGGCATGGCATGGTGGAGGAAAGCTGAGCTCAACTCAGGGACAGCCAGAAGCAGAAAGCCAGACAGGAAGTGACCAGGGACAGATACAGTTCCCCAAGCCACACCCACAGTGACCTACCTCCTCCAGCCACGCACCCCCTGCCAAAGCTACCACCCAGTAAATCCATTCGAATTATTCATCTTAATTTTTTAAAAATATGGAATGCTTCACAAATTTGCATGTCATCCTCGCACGGAGGCCATGGTAATCTTCTCTGTCTCATTCCGATTTTAGTATATGTGCTGCCAGAGCAAGCACTTATTAATCCTTATGACTGAGGATAGTGGAAAGGGGGTGGGGGGAGGTGGGGAGGGGAAATTGGAGAACTGATAAAGGAAACAGTTTAAATTGGTAGTGATGCCTCACTAACGTGCAGGGAGAGGGGACAGCAGGATGGAATCTGAAGGGATGTGTCATGTGCTTTTATGTTTGTATCATTTTGAACCTCACTTTAATGTATAATTACAGTGCACCAATAAAAGTATTAAAAATTATTAATCCTACAGTGCATTTATCCACTGATGAGGTTAGAACCATGATTCAGTTATTTCATCTGAATATGCTGCACTGCGGACATGGTTTCAACACATGAGCCTTTTAGGGGACTTTTCAAACCCAAACCATAACACTGTCCCTTCATTTTTTGTCAGGTTTAGGTTTTGAGGGGAGGCATGTGGCAGGAGTAAAAAGTTTCTTCCTCCCTTCCTCCCTCCCTCCTTCCTTCCTTTCCTCCCTCCCTCCCTCATTCCTTCCTTCCCTCTTTCCTTCCTTCTTCCTATGTATGTATTTACATTCTCTCAGTCACTCAGAATAGTTCACTGAGCCTCTGTCACCTGCAGGAACTGCACCAGGCACCAGGGGTCCAGGTACACATGGAGCCTGTGTGATCAAAAACTTCAATGAATCACTTGCAGAAAACAATCAGGTTTTATGATGGAGAATTATGAGAATATAGCTTATAGCATGACAGGGGGTCAGGGAGGTCTGCTGAGGAAACCCGAAGAAAACAGGCCTTAGCCAGGCTAGAACCTTCTGGTAGGGAATATCCTTGCAGCCTGGTATGATTGAGTGTGTGTGTGTGTGTGTGTGTGTGTGTGTGTGTGTGTGTGTGTGTGTGAGAGGGAGGGGGGACACTGGGGATCACACCCAGGGATGTTCTACCACTGAGCTCCAACCCCAGCCCTTTTCATTTATTTATTTATTTATTTATTTATTTATTTTTCTTTTTTTTTTTTGAGGTACTGGGGATTGAACCCAGGGACATTCTACCTCTGAGCTGTACACCCAGCCCTATTTTTTATTCTTTATTGTGAAACAGGATCTCACTAAGTTGTGGAGGGTCTCACTAAGTAGCTGAGGCTGGCCACGAACCTTTGATCTTCCTGTCTCAGCCTCCCAAATACTGGGATTATAAGCGTGCACCTCCACACCCGGATTTTTATTTATTTTTATTTTGAAACAGGGTCTCCCTAAGTTGCCATGTATTAGCCTCAAACCTGCAATCCCCCTGCCTCAGTCTCCCAAGTACTTGGGATTACAGATGTGCACCACTACACCCAGGAATGAATGAGTTTTTACTCAGCAATACCAGTATGGCCTATGTCCAAGATGCCTGGGGCAGCTGCTGGAAGATAACTCCTGTTCAAATAGAGCTGAACACTAAGCCATGAGTTGGGCCAAGCATTCCTGGGGGCAGTGGGACTGGGTCAAGTAGTGAAGACCAGAGGTTTGGCATCCAGATCACCCCGCTGGGCATCCCAGCTCTGGTGAGCATGTGTGGTGGGATCTCTGAATGGTACCAGCCCTTCTAGTGGCCAAATAGAATCTCTTGCAAACAAAAGGAGATGGCACGTGTTTAGAGTCTACATGTAGTAAGTGATCAATAGATGACAAGTTTATTCTTAGTTTCTATCATTACCATTCACAGCTCTTAGGAGAACAGGGTGAGGGGCAGAGGAGGTGGAATTTCACTGAGATTCAGGCTCTAGGTGGACAAAGCAGGCAGATGTGGCCTCGAGGGGTTCTGCTGTCTGTCCCCGGCAGCTCTGGAGGCCATGGTATCGCTGTCTTCCCCACCACAGTGCTGAAACACGGTCGAGGGTACCATGTGCAATGTGAAAGGGGAATGGAGTGGCAGGATCCCAGGCACGTGACAGACAGGGAGGAGTCCGAGTGGGGAAGTGCAGGTCTCACTCCTCCCAGTGCAGTTAGGAAGAGTTGTCCTCCCATCTCTGTCTCTGGGACCTCTGAGTCCCTGCCCTCCTTAAAAGCAGGAGACATTTGTGTCACCATGGGCTGGTGACAGCTTGGACCTGCACTGTCACTCCCAATGGTGCCATGTCAGCCCAACATGCAGAATCCCAGGGAACCCCTCAGCAGTCCCCACAGGTGAAGCTACCTCACGAGAGTTACAGGTGGGGACCCTCCCTCCTGATCCTTGTCCACCCCACTCACAGCCAGGCAAGCCAGATCAGAGGGTCTAGAACAGGGAAGGTGTCCCCTCCCCAGGCACAGGTGGATAGAACTGGGGGAGTCTGCCTGCTCCTGGGAAATCAGAAAGACACATACCTACTTGTTATGGTTTGGATGTGGAATTCACCCAGAAAAGCTCACGTGTTAACAATACAGAAACGTTCAGAGGTGAAATAATTGAATTGGGGCTCTAACCTCATCAGTGAATTAATGCATTAATGGATTAATAATTTGAATGGATTTACTGGTGGTAACTGTAGGGAGGTGGGGGTGGCTGGAGGAGGTGGATCACTGAGGGAGTGGCCTTGGGACTCTATCTGTTCCTGGTCTTCTCCTCTTTCTATCTCTATCTCTATCTCTCTTCCTGAAAGGAGAATGGGGTGAAAGGATCCCAGGCGCATGACAGCTGCCATGAGCTGAGCAGCTTTCCTTTGCCACACCTGCCGCCCTGATGCTTCTGTGTTGGAGCCGACCAACCATAAACCAAATCACTGAAACTGTGAGCCAAGTAAACCTTTTCTCCTCTAAGTTGTTGTTGTCAGGTATTTTGGTCACAGCAACAAAGAAACTGACTAATACACCACTCCAAATGCAAGTCCCAGCAGAACTGGCCAGAGGGGCGGAGCCAGCCCTTGGTTTCCTGAAGATATGACCAGCTGTGCATTCCCTAACCTGTCTCACAGCCAGTGGATGGTTCTCTGACCCCAACTCTGGACTTGCAGCCCACACCTTGACAGTGTCCTGGATAGCAGGGGAGTCATCCTCCTGTTGGGCCCCTGAGTGACCACTACAAGGAAAGTTGCCTCGTGCCCTCAGGGAGCCCTGGGTGGTCCTGCTGGCCTAGGACTGGGACCCCAATTACCCATGTCAGCCCACCACGAGAAGGGGAGGCCTGTTTTGAATATACCTGATTTGATTACTTTTGCCATTTGAGAAATCAGCCCAGCTCACATCCTGAGCAAATTTGCAGAGACCGTGGGGTGCTCTTCCACCTCACGAGCTCGCTGAATTCGGCACCATCAGAGTCCACAGGCAGGAAGCATTTGACATTCTTCTGCCCAGCCCAGCCATCTGAACCCCATCCTGGGGTATCCGTGTGTATCTGTGTGAGTGTGCATCAGTGTGGGTGTGGATGTGTGTCTGTGTCAGCATGCAATATGTGTAAATATGTGCCTGTGTGTGTGAGTGTAAATGTGTATGTCGTGTGTCAATGTCTGAGTGTCTTGCATGGGTACCTATGTAAATGCATGTCTGTATGGTGTGTGTGTGTGTGTGTGTGTGTGTGTGTGAGAGAGAGAGAGAGAGAGAGAGAGAGAGAGAGAGAGAGAGTCAGTATCCCCAGCCATCACAGGGTCTCAGAGCACATGAAACATGACATCCCAAGGTGCCCACGGGCCTGCAGGAAGGACACCCAGTGCAGACATGAGAGGCCAGGGCAGGCTGTGCTGGCACTCATGCAATCTCAAAATCTTCTGTCTTATTTTTCCTGTGAAAGCCTAAGCTCTTAGAAACTAGGAGCAGGAGGGCCCTTCACTCCCTGCTTTCTGAGGATATGTCATTTTCCAGGGAGGGGGCAGGGAAAAGCCAGGAGGAAACGTGGGCTAATCCCAAAACAGTGCTGGCCACTTCCCCTGGAGCTCAGCACTGAATCTAACACACAGTCAATCTAGCCACCACTGGCTATTTTTATTTTATTTATTTATTTTTGGTACTGGGGATTGAACCAGGGGCATTCTACCTCTGAGCTATAAACCCAGCCCCCCCTTTTTTTGGGGGGAATAGGATCTCATTAAGTTGCTGAGGTTGGCCTCAAACCTGAAATCCTCCTGTCTCAGCCTCCCAAGTACTGAGATTGTAGGCATGTGCCACCATGCCCAGCTATTTTGTTTATTTATTTATTTATTTATTTACTTATTTATTTATTTATTTTTGGTACTAGGGATTAGACCCAGGGCATTCTACCTTGGAGCTACACTCCCAGTCCCCCAATCCTTTTTATTTTTTAAATTTATTTATTTATTTATTTTATTGGTGAATTGTAATCATATATCTTGATGAAGTTCGGGGTGGTAGAGGCATACATGCATCCATCACTCATTGGGTCTTGCTAAGTTTCTGAGGCTGGCCTGGAACTTGCGATCCTCTTATCTCAGCCTCCCAAGTACTGAGATTACAGGCATGCGCTCTGCTGGCTGCTTTTATTATGCTTCTCTGCTCTTTTCTTTGCCCCATCTGGGGACCCTGCTCCACTGTGGGAGGGGAGGCAGGGCTTACATCTGGATGTTGGGGGTGAGGTCAGAGCCTAGTCCTTCCCTGCAGATGCTTCACATGCAAGGCAGGATGGGGGAAGAGAGGCAGAGTCTGCTCCTGGCTGCCTGAGCTCAGATCACAGCTCCCCAGCTTTTCTGGGGAGATTGCTTTGCTGTGGTTCCAGGTAGGGGCTGGTCCAGAGATGGTCAAATATCCCAAGCCTCTTGACTCGTCCCCAAACGAAGAAGGCTGGTCTGGGCTCCCCCTGACTCTAGCAGCCCTCAGATGTAATCCCATCTCTTGGGATCTGAGTTTCCCAGCTCTGACTGAAAACTTGGAGCTTGGTTACCAGGGGAGACTCTGGGCCTCGGGTCGGGCTTGGCTAGGGATAACCCCCTGGTCTGCCCTGTAGTGCCTCAGAACCCCTGGTGGGAGACCACCAGCCTTATCTGAGCCCAGAATCAAGGCCGTCCAGAGAAGTGTGGCCTCCATTGCGCCCTCCAAGCCGGAGCCATGAAGACCAGCTCTGTCCTGGCCAGGGCCCCACCGCTCTGGCCCCTGCCCTCTCAGCCACGGGCAGCAGAGATGGATTTCTACAGGGCCTGCTGATGTCCTGTTCAACTAGACTTTCCTGACAAAGCCTGGGGATTGGGTAGACAGTCTTTCACATCTTGGGGGATAAAAAGAAGCAAGCGCATGATTATGTCCCTCAAACATTCAAAAAATGAAAACCATCAGTACACATGGGGTACAGTGTTATGTGTCCCCAGCCCCCCTCTCTTACTGTGTGCTTATGTCTTGCTGTGGGGAGAAGGGGTGACGGCCAGCTCCAGTTCAGCCCACCAGCCCCACACCGTCTGTCAGGTCAACGGCAGGAAGCAGGACTTGACTCTCGCTTTTTCTTCCCAAGCCTTCTGCCCAGTTGAGAACTTTCCATCGGTTTCATGTGGGGTCCCCAAATGGCAGTCCTCCAGGTCTCTGAAGCCCTGCCTCCTGGCCTATGAAGGACTTACTGTCCCCGACGCACCACTTTACCAGTGCCCAGTGTCTCATCTTTGACACCCTTAGAAACCTGGCCCGGCCCTGACACATTCCCAGCAGGGGGCTTGTGTGAGGCTTGTCTGGGGCAGAGGTTTGCTGGACCTGGGGAAAGGCAGGTCCCAGGACAGGGGTGCCACTGCAACCCACGTGCTCTTCCAAAGTCCCTCTGGCTACTACTCTGTGGGTGACGGTCACCATTCTTCTGCTCCCTTCCTGAAAAGGGGTGAGAAAGTGATGGTGACTGAGGATTACAGGTGGCCTTGAAACAGAACAAGAAAGGCACACGCCTGTCATCCCAGTACTTGGGAGGCTGAGACAGGAGGATTGCAGGTTTGAGGACAGCCTCAGCAACTTAGTGAGAGCCTATTTCAAATAAAAAATAAAAAGTGCTTGGGGGTGTACTCAGAGATGAATGCCTCTGGTTCAATCTCCAGTTACAGGAAGGAAGAAAAGAAGGAAGGTACAAGAAGGAAGGGAGAGGAGGGGAGGGGAGGGGAGGGGAGGGAAGGGAAGGGAGGGAGGGAGGGAGGGAATCTCATTTCCTATCCATGTCTTCCATCTTTAACAATACCAACATCTGGTTTAGCCCTACTTTTGCGAACTGCTCCTTTAAAGCTTATGAAGGGACTTTCCCTCAGCCTCTGCATGTGCCCAGCTCTGACGGCTGCATGGCCTTCCTGGATGCTCACAGGGAGCATCTCCACAAGAAGTGCGAACAGACCCAGCGCACATGAGCAGCTGTGGGCTGAGCACTGCGCAGGTGCCAAGAGCAGAAGATACCTGTGCAGAAGTCCTGAGCGTGCGCAAGCACTGCCAGTGCGCCTGTGCAAGCCCTGCCAATGAGCCTATATAGTGACACAGGGTCTCACTACGTTGCAGAGGGCCTCACTAAATTGCTGAGGCTGGCCACAAACCTGCGATCCTCCTGTCTCAGCCTCCCAAGTACTGGGATTACAAGCGTGCACAACCAGACTCGACTTCCTTCCTTCCTTCCTTCCTTCCTTCCTTCCTTCCTTCCTTCCTTCCTTCTTTCCTTCCTTCCTTCCTTCCTTCCTTCCTTCCTTCCTTCCTTCCTTCCTTCTTTCCTTCTTTCTTTCTATTTTTAGATAAAAACTATTTATTAGCAATGTAATATTTCCCTATGAGCACTTGGATTTCAAAAACATAATTGTTGATACATTTAAAAATTGACTTAGAAGACATGGTTGAATTCTAAGAAATCACTACATTGATTCTTCTGTTTAGAATCAATAAATTATTGAATTACCCATAATATATTCTCCTCAACAACATTTATAAATAAGATTTTTCTGGATTGCTATATAGATTTAAAAAAAACAGTTTCCATTTCTGCTCATTGCTTATTTGATCAAAAACATGTTCTCTTCAAAAGATACAGTGTCTTTAACTTTCGGCCACTTCTAATTTTTGTGTTTGATGTATTTTAAGCTTATGCTTAGTTTTTATGTGCTTTTATCAGTGCATTGTAATTATCCATCATAATGAGATTCAGAGTGATACAAGCGTACCTGCACACAGCACTTGGTGTTTCCCTCCACATCCCACTCGGCTCCCCACCTCCCTCCCTGGACATATCAATGAGATTGGTAGAGATACCTTCATATATGGACATCACATTATTTGAACTGTTTCCTTCCTCAGTTCTCCTTTTTCCTTCCCCACCTCCCACCCTAACCCCCTTCCACTATTCTACTGGTCTCTCTTCATTTGTCTGAAGTCCCTTTTGTTTCCTATTTTCTCTCCAGCTTCCACATATGAGATAAAACATACAATCCTTGACTTTCTGAGACTGGCTGATCTCACTTAGCATATTTTCTAGTTCGATCCATTTTCCTGCAAATGACATAATTTTGTTCTGCTGAGTAAAACTCCATTGTGTGTATATTCTAGATTTTCTTAATCCATTCCTCCGTTGATGGAGCTGTGCTAGTCCTTGGTGTCTTTCCCAATGAATTAAAGTCAGAATGCTATCGTGATACATGCATACCCATGTTTATAGCAGCAGAATTCACAATAGCGTGATTTCCATCTTGAATTGAGCCAAAGAGCCCAAGGCTGAGCTGGTGACACTGAGAGCTGGTGACAGCTGAGCAGGCAGCTCTGCAGAGACCAGGGAGCTTCCAGGCACACACCCTTCACTGCACAGTAACCTCAATTTTCAGCTCTCCCACCCAGCTGCGGGTGCTGCTGACCTGTAGAACAGGATACGCAGCCTGCCACCCAGCAGAGGCCCTGTGGACCCCTGTCCAGGACAAGCTGGGGGCACCCTGTATGGAACGGGAGAAGGTGGAGACAATCCCTCCTCTCATAAGTTGCCACCCATCCATGGCTTACGCTCCTGTAAGTCCCACTGCTTCGATGAGATCCTGCTTAAGCCACAGTTACACCCTTGCCATTCTGGAGCGGAGAGTATGAAGTGGATCTCCCTTTGCTAAAAGCAGGGCGTGGCAGGGCTGGTTCTTTGGAAGGTTCTGGGGGGGTCCACTCGCACTTCCCCTCCTGGGGATTGCCAGCATTTGGGGAGTGTGCACCTCGGCTGTGACTGCGTGGTTCAGCCTCCTCAGTCAGGGAGCCTCCTGCTCTCTGTGCTCGTCTCTCCCCCCAAGCATCTCTTTCCCTTGGCATCGCCTACCTTGATAATCCAGGCTCACGTCCCTGTCCCCAGACCTTTGACTCAACCGCATCTACAAAGTGCCTCTCACCACGAGAGGACCATATTCTCAGTCCCAGCATCGGCTCTGGATGCCTGGGGGCCGTCATTCCACACGGCATCCCTGGCTGGGGGGCAGGGCCAGCTCGAGGTGGGGTGGCCAGGCCCTCTGCAATCAGTCCTCCACCTGTGCCAGCAGAATGTCAGTCCTGCAAAATTCCCCCAAAGGCTCCTGCTGCCAAGACCCCCGCCAAGCAGCCCCCACCTCTGCAGCATGGGCACGGCCCTCCCCAGGCTGCACCTCCCTCCAGTTCCCTGTCACCTGCCTCCCTGCCGGGGGCCCCGACTTCTCCCTGCAATCAGATTCTGCAGACACTCCTCAGGCCACACGTCCCATCTGCTTCTTCACCTGGTTCTTGCATGGGGGTTTAGAGGGACCCCAAGGATTCAGAGCCACTCTTCACAGCCAGGGGCCCCTCTCCTGGGAGGACCCTCCAGGGGACCTTCTGCCTGAGTCTAGGAGCCCGCTGGCCCAGCAAGGCGGCCAGGCTGCCAGCTCAGACCAGGCCTGCTTCCAAGGGGCCGCCTTGGAAGGGTGCGGCTGTCACCAGCAGAGTGCCTGCCTCAGGCCTCCACCCTGGGGGTCTCTGAGTACATTTGTGTTTCTGTCTCTGTGTGTCCGCGTGTCAGTGTGTCCCTGTGTATCTGGTCTGTCTCTGTGTGTCCCTGTGTATCTGGTTTGTGTGTGTCTGTCTGTCTCTGTGTGTCTGTGTCTTTTGTGTACGTCTGTGTGTCCCTGTGTATCTTATCTGTCTGTCTCTGTGTGTCCCTGTGTATCTGGTCTGTGTGTGTCTGTCTGTCTCTGTGTCTGTGTCTCTTGTATACGTCTGTGTGTCTCTGTGTTTCTGGTCTGTGTGTGTCTGCGTGTCTGTCTCTCTTGTGTGTGTCTGTGTGTCCCTGTGTATCTGGTCTGTGTGTGTCTGTCTGTCTCTGTGTCTGTGTCTCTTGTATACGTCTGTGTGTCTCTGTGTTTCTGGTCTGTGTGTGTCTGTGTGTCTGTCTCTCTTGTGTGTGTCTGTGTGTCCCTGCGTATCTGGTCTGTGTGTGTCTGTATATGTCTATGTCTCTTGTGTGTATATGTCCTTAAGTATCTGGCCTGTGCGTGTGTGTCTGTGTGTCCCTGCATATCTGATCTGTCTCTGCATGTCTGTCTATGTGTGTCTGTGTCTCTTGAGTGTGTCTCTGTGTCCCTATGTATCTGGCCTGTGTGTGACTGTGTGTCTGTCTCTGTGTGTCTGTTTGTCTGTGTGTGTCTGTGTCTCTTGAGTGTGTCTGTGTATCCCTGTGTATCTGGTCTATGTGATTCTATATGTGTCTTTGTCTCTCATGTGATTTGTCCCTGTGTATCTGGTGTGTCTGTCTCTGTGTGTCTGTTTGTCTGTGTGTGTCTGTGTCTCTTGAGTGTGTCTGTGTGTGTCTGCGTATCTGCGTGTGTGTGTATGTGTCTCTCGTGTGTGTCTGTGTGTCCCTGTATATATCTGGCCTGTCTGTGTGTGTCCCCGCTCTCATGGGACAGTCAGAAGCCACAGCCCCACACCCTTCCTTGTCTGGCCTTCTTTTGGGGACATGGGAAGGTCAGTGTACTGGAAAATGAGTCCCAGGGGGCCTCTGACTCACAGAACCACTTCCTCCTGCCCTCCATGCCCATGGCTAGAGCTCAGGCGCCCACGATGCAGACCCACAGTGTGACTCAGCCACCTGCCAGCCTCCGGTTGGACAGTTTCCTGGGAAGGGCAGTCAGGGACATGGGAAGGAGCCATGAAGAGTGGGACCAGGGCCTCTGTGCCTCCACCCAGCCTCCTGAGCCACCCCAGGCAGCCCCTTCCTCCAGTCAGCACTAGGTGGGAAGCCCCAACGCCCTTTCCATCTGAGGCCCCGGGCTGGCTGGTGAGGCCTGAAAAGCAGGAGGTCAGGGTGGCCCAGGGACCTAGGCCAACTGCTGGCTGGAGAGTTGTGCCAGGTGGCATTTCGCCTGGGTCTGCACCCTGAGTCTGCGAGCAAGGCCCAGTATTGCCTCTTCCTGTGTGGACCGCCTCCTCTGTCTGTCCAGACTTGGAAGGTTATCCCCATTCCTTCTGTTTTGAAGGCGTACTTGAATACCCTGCCGCCTACATGTCACAGCTACATCCCCTTCAAGGACTTCTCCCCTCTGCTTCTCTCTCAGTCTAAGGTGGCTTTGATTGATAGGTCATCTAATGTACTCAGATTTATCCCGTCTCCTATTCTACAGTCAGGGCTTTTTAGTGTATGTAAGAATCCCCACCTACCCCAAAGTCTCGGATTATTCTCCTATATTTCCTAGTTGGGTTTTTTTGTTTGTTTGTTTGTAGTACTGGGGATTGAACCCAGAGGCATTCTACCTCTTAGCTATACCCCCAGCCCTATTTTATTTTTTATATTGAAACAGGGTCTCACTAAGTTGCTGAGGCTGGCCACAAACCTGCGATCCTCCTGTCTCAGCCTCCCAAGTACTGGGATTACAAGCGTGCACCACCATGCCCAGCTTCCTAGTTGTTTTAGTCAACATTTTTGTTGCTGTGACCAAAATACCTGACAAGCACAATTTAGAGGAGGAAAGACTTATTCAAGCTCCCAGTTTCGAAAGTTCAGTCTATCCATAGTTGGTTGGCTTCATGGCAGTAACTGCAGTGGCAAGACGTGGCAGACGGACACTGCTCTGTCATGGTGGCTGGAAGAAGAGAGGCCTAGAGGAGGGGAACAGGGACATATATAGTCTCCAAGGCCACATACCCAGTGACCCACCTCCTCCAGCCATGCCCCACGTCTGGACCTTGCTGTCCTGGGGACCATGCCTTCAGCACACGAGCTTTTGGGGGGACATTGCAGACGCAAACCGCAACACTAGGCAAAGCTTTTACAGAATCGTCTGGTATGCAAGTCCTTGGCCTGTCTGTGAGTGACCTTATGCATATTAGAGGGAAGAGGGGGCCTAGTCTCTTTTCTAATATAGAAGCCATTTCTCATGCCCAGCGACTGTCTTGTTCTGGTGAAAACGAAGGAACCCCACATGAGGAAAAGGCAGTGGATCCAAGAGAAGGTGGCAGGCTGCTTGCCCAGAGACCTACTACCTGAGAGGCCTTCATGTCTGGGAGTTGTGAATTTGCAAAATCAGTTCAGTATGGGGCTGATTCTCGTCTGCTCTAATCCGAGGAATACATGTTCGGTCGGAAGCATGCAGTTGATTCCATCAGCTACGTGTCATTAACACCAGACTTGAGGATTTTCAGTTATCCTTGAATTGGGAAGGCAGAGCAGACAGATGGGGGTGCCAAACTGAAGAGGGAGGTGTGCATCGGCGCAAAGGTGTTTGCCTCTATGTCTGTGTGGGCATGCATGTATGTATGTGACCATGTGTATTTTCTACTTTTTTGTCGCTGTAACCAAAATCCCTGACAAGAACAACTTAGAGGAGGAAAGATTTATTTAGCTCATGGTTTCAGAGGGCCAGTCCATAGTTGGCTGGCTCCAAGGCAGAAACATCATGGTGGCAGGGCGTGGTAAAGGAAAGCTGCTCAGGGCAACCAGAAGCAGAAAGAGAGGAAGAGACCAAGGACAGGTGCAGTGCCTCCGCTGATCGACCTCTCCAGCCACACCCACCTGCCTACAGTTTCCACCCAATAAATCCATTCAAATTATTAATCCATCAATGGATTTATCCACTGATGAAGTTAAAGCCCCAATTCAATTCAATCATTTCACCTCTGAACATTTCTGTACTGCCAGTACACGAGCTTTTCTGGGGAACATTCCACAGCAAAACCATAACCGCATGTGTGCTGTGTCTGAGCTTTTATGTGTCTGTGAGGGAATGAGTATATGCGTGTGCATGCATGTGTCTAGATGTGTATGTCTCCATGTGCATGTGTTTCTGTGTGTGGGCATGTATGTAGATGTGTTTGGATGTCTGTGTGCGCATGTGTGTGGATGTGAGCACGAGTGTATGGGTCTGTCTGAGTTTCATGTGTCTGTGTATGTGCATGAGCGCATGTGTGCACTGGGCCAAGTTGGCACTCTCAGAATGAGCATGTGCAGCCCCATGCCCTACAAGGCTTCTCCCTGAGTGTTGGAGCTGGGTACAGACAGCATGGTGGCCTCGGCCTATGTTGTCCACTCAGAGGGGACATGCGACATCTGCTCCCAGAGCACTCTTTCTCTTTGGAGGTAGTTTCCATCTCCCAAGCCCAAGTTCAGTTCTGAAGAAGTCCACCCTAGGCTGTGCGTTCAGAATCTTCTCTGTTTTAGGGCAGGATAGGGGCTCCAGGCTGGGGCAGGAATATCTCCAGCTAGCTCTGTGTTATGTGGGTGCCCACCTGAACCCATCTTCTCCCAGGCTTCAGTGGGCTCCGGTGTCTACCAGTGACTCACCTGGACCACAGTGACCATCCCTGATCTCACCCTTTAGGGCCCCCTGATGCCCTCTCAGGACAGTGTCATGATCCAGGCCATCCCCTCAGGGCCTACCATGACTGTCACATCAGACTGAAGGTCCCCTTTCACAGGCACTAATCCATCCATCTATTCCCAAGGCACACCTGTCTCGGGACTCAGTGGTCAGCCAGCCTCAGGCTGAAATCCAGCTCCACCACTTCTAGCCAGGAGATCTGAGTCTCCCCAGCTTCCCAGCCTCCTCTCTCAGTGTGCAACAGTAGCACAGGCTGCACAGGGAGGCCAGGTGGGCCTTCAGACACAAGCCCCAGGGCCGGGCATCACACTTTTACTCCACTCAGAGTTCCTGAAGTGAAGCCAGGTGTGGTGGTGCATGCCTGTAATCCCAGTACCTGGGAGGCTGAGACAGGAGGTTTGCAGGCTTGAGGGAGGAGGGAGGGTCACAGGCTTGAGGACAGCTTTAGCAACTTAGCAAGACACTATTTCAAAATACATAAAAAAGTTTGGGGGTGTAGTTTGGAAGTCAAATGCCCCGGGGTTCAATCCCCAGTAACACACACACACACACACACACACACACACACACACACACACACAGTGAATGAGGTAGAGAAAAGGAATGTCTGAGGCTGGTCTCTACCCACAGCATAATCCCAATCCCAGTCATTCACTCAGTTCTTAACTAAATCACCCCCACCCCACCCCCACCCCTCTGCCCAAAGCCCTTCTTCACTCTCAGGAGGCACGAGGCTGGTACCTCTTAAAGAACTGTTTCCTGCAAATGCCTTCTACCTTCCAAGCCACATTCCTGGAATTAAACCTGGCATTTGAGTGCAATAATAAAGCTAGGAGGCTCTTTTAGCCAGCAGGGCACTATGAAAATCCAATTAAGTTGTGCATTTTAATTCCTTTGCCTGCCTGGTTCAGTGTTGGAAGGAGGGAGGTGGGAAGTGCAGTTCCCTGTAGTTTATCTACACAGCCCAGAGGCAGGTGCTTCCTCACTGTGATAAACCCAGTGAGCTACAACCCAGTGGCTATAGAACAGGAGCCATTAAAAACGAGCATCTCGCTGAGTGTGGTGGCGCACGCTTGTAATCCCAGTACTCGGGAGGCTGAGACCGGAGGATCCGGGTTTGCGGCCAGCCTCAGCTACTTAGTGAGGCCCTCCCCAACTTAGCAAAACCCTGTTTCAAAATAAAGATTAAAAAATAGGGCTGGGGGCATAGCTCGGAGGTAGAATGTCCCTGGGTTCCATCCCCAGTACCTAAAAAAAAATTTTTAAAAATAGGGCTGGGGGTGTAGCTCAGAGGTAGAATGCGGGATTATGCAGCTGCAAGAGAAGGTCGCCGGCCGGACACCCTGGAGGTCAGCAAGGAAACCAGCTTGGATCTTTGGAATCTGCGCATGCTGAGACCTCAAGTCCTGAGACTGGAGTGTTTGCCTTGAAGCCAGAGTGTGCAGCCTGTGTGGCACTGGGCACAGGTTTGTTGATAACCCGGGAAACACAGGTTTGTTGCTAAAAGTGGGCAATGTCATGGCTTGGCACTCCTTTGGATTCAGTGGTCCTGAGAAATAAGCTGTGTGTGCATTGCTCAGAACAGGTACCTGTGACGGAGCGGGCACGCCAGCTCTCACGATGCACTCTTCCTGTCTGGAGGGGTGGGTGCTCCAGCCCCCCTGACTGGCCTCTCCTTTCAAGGGGAGACAGTCCCCTAAAGTGTGTTCTGCGCAAGGCCTCCCCATTGCTTTCTGCACAAACACATTCTTACTGCTCTATTTCTGAAATCTATAGTCCATTAGTGATTGCTACCTCTACTAGACCTTTGATCCCTTCAGTGCTGTGAGCTTACTTTTTTCCTAAAAATTTAAATTTATTTTAACTGACATATAAAAACACACACATTTATGGGATAGCATGTGATATTTCAATACATGCATACATTGTGTAATGTTTAAGTCAGGTTGAACATACCGATGTTCTCAAACATATATCATTTCTTTTGGGGGAAAACATTCAAAATCCTTTCTTCTGGCTTTTTGGAATATACAGGGAATAACGATTTTAATGTTATATATGGGGAGGAGAAAGGAGTAGGGTGGGACCCAGAGGGACACACACAACAGGTGCTGTGGGCCTGCATCTTTCCATCACTCTTAACCTCATTATGATGTATAATTACAATGCACCAATAAAACATAAAATAGAGTTAAGAGTCCTATATGTAAAGTTATAGTCAGCTAGAAGTTCTGGTGTGCGCAGGATGATTATAGTGAGCTTACTTTTAACAGCATCAACAATGGCGTTCAAGTTCAGTATAGAAACACTGGAAGCAAATATGCTACTCAGTCTGCCCTCTCGAGTTGCAGATATTAATGTTCAGTCAGTTGTCACTGATGCCCATTTACTTCACAACCCAGTGCACGCAGCCAACATTTGGGACTTGTTTCCCTAGAGCCAGAAAGGTAAATGCCAAAATATGGCCAGTCACCTCTGGGTAGTGGCTCTTTGAGCAATTTTCTGTTGATGTTTGTGACTATAGTTTTATGCTTTATGCATTCAGCACAAACTGCTTTTGAAGGTGAAAGGTACAAAGAGAAAAAAATGATAGGGAGAGGGAGAAGGAGAGGGAGAGGGAGAGGGAGAGGGAGGGGGAGAGGAGGGGAGGGGGTGAGGGGAAGGAAGGAGGAGGGGGAGAGAGAGAGAGAGAGGAAGAAGAAGAAGGAGGAGGAGGAGGAGGAAGAGGAGGAGGGAGAGGAAGAGGAGGAAGAGAAGGAGGAGGAGGAGGAGGAAGAGGAAGGAGGAAGGAGGAAAGAGGGGAGGCAGGGAGGGAGGGAGGAATGTGAGGTTTTCATGTTGGTCCTGGTCCTTAGGGAAGAGGAGAGGTCCTGCCCAGGTCCAGGTCTTCTGGGAAGACTGACAAATCTATCAGTTCATTTCTTGGAACTTGATGAGCCATAGAGGCACTGTCCTCATTTGAGTTAATTTTCAAATTTAAATTTAATCATAGCTGGGCATGGTGGTGCACATCTGTGATTCTAGAACCTGGGAGGCTGATATAGTAAGATTGCAGGTTTGAAGCCAGCTGCAGCAAGTTAGAAAGAACTTGTTTCTTTCTTTTTTTTTTTTTTTGTGGTACCGGGGATTGAACCAGGGGCATACTACTTCTGGGCTACACCCCCAGCCCTATTTTTTATTCTTTATTTTGAAACAGGGTCTCACTAAGTTGCGGAGGGCCTCACTAAGTAGCCGAGGCCAGCCACAAACCCGGATCCTCCGGTCTCAGCCTCCCAAGTATTGGAATTACAAGCGTGCGCTGCCACACCTGGCGAGAGAACTTGTTTCAAAGTAAAAAATAAAAAGGGGCCAGGCATGGTGTCACACACCTGTAACCCCAGTGCTTGGGAGGCCGAGATAGGAGGATCACAGGTTCGAGGCCAGTCTCACTAACTTAGCAAGACCCTCAGCAGCTTAGTGAGACCCTGCAATCAGGGAAATGCAAATCAAAACCACACTGAGATTCCATCTCACTCCAGTTAGAATGGCAATCATCAAGAACACAAACAATAATAAATACTGACAAGGGTGTGGGGAAAAAGGAACTGTTATACACTGTTGGTGGGACTGCAAACTAGTACAGCTGCTATGGAGATCAGTGTGGAGATTTCTCTCAGAAGATTGAACCACCATATGACCCAGCAATACCTCTCCTGGGCATCTTTCCAAAGGAACTGACGTCAGAATATTATAGTGATAACATGCATATCCATGTTCATAGCAGCACAATTCAAATAGCCAAATTATGGAACCAGCCTAAGTGTCCATCAATAGATGAATGGATCACAAAACTGTGGTATATACACACAATGAAATTTTACTTAGCCATAAAGAAGAAAAAAATTATGCCATTTGCAGGAAAATGGCTAGAACTTGATAATATTATGCTAAGCAAGATTAGCCAGTCTCAAAAAATGAATAGTTGTATGTTTTCTCTCATATGTGGAAATTAGATGGAAATTAGGAAACAAGGGTAACCTCAGATAGAAGAGCAGATTCCAGTGCAGTGATGGAGAGGGGTTGGGGAAGGGAGGAGGGAGGATAGAGAGGGAAAGAATGTAACAGCCGAAATAATGCTATGTATGCATATTAAATTATTATCAATTCCAATCTCAAAAACATGTACAGAAGGGAGAGAGGGGGTGGGACCCAGAAGGAAGTGCTACAAGAACTGTGTGCATGTATGTTCCTATCACTCTATACCTCTGCACCAATAAAAGTATATAAAATAAATTAAAAATAGGACTGGGGGTTCAATCCCCCGTATCAAAAAAAAACTCAAATAAATAATACGTAATCGTAAAACAGACCAGATATGTTAGAACCACGGGCAAATATATTAAGTAAGCACGGATATCTATCACCCGGTAACCTGAGACTTTTAGGGCAGAACATTCCCTGAGTAACCAACACATCATGGGCACTCTTCCAGAGAGAGTCACCTCTTGCCTGTCCTGGACACAGCTGGAATTGACTGGCACATGGGCTTCAGTGGCCTTGCTTCTGCTCATTCGCTGGGCCTGGCATGACTGTTGCTACTCTGGGCCAAGAGAGTGATTATGTTTTGTAGTCATTTTTGAAGGATATTTTTGCTGGATATAGAATTTTGGATTAATGGGTCCTTTATTTTCCTTCAACAGTTTATCCGTTCTCCTTCTCTCTGACTTCCATCATTTCTGATAAAAAGCTGGTTGTTAATCAAATTAGTATTCCCCTCTATGGAAATCATCATTTTTTTCTCACATTGTAATTATACATCTTAATGAGATTCAGAGTGATGGAAACATATGTGCACACAACACTTGGGATATTTCCCTACGGATCCCACCCCACTCCCTCCTCATCCCCATACATATTATCAAGATTGGTATTGATAACTTTTTATATATACATAGCATTATTTGAACTGTTTTCTTCATCAAGTCTCCTCCCCCCCCACACACACCTCCCTCTGCTAGTCCCCTTCCACTATTCTACTGGCAGCTATACCACTCCTGGGTATTTTTCCAAAGACACTGAAGTCATAATATTATAGTAATAGATGCATAACATGTTTAAGCGACACAATTCACAATAGCCAAATTATGGAATCAGCTTAGGTGTCCATCAAGAGATGAATGGGTTACAAAAATGTGGCATATACAAACAATGGAATTTTATTCAGCCATAAAGAAGAACAAAATTATGTCATTTTTCAGCAAAAATGGATGGAACTAGATAATATTATGCTAAGTGAGATCAGTCAATCTCAGAAAGTGAAGGACTGTATGTCTTCTCTCATATATGGAAGTTAGAGAGAAATTGTGAAACATAATGGATTTTTTTGTGTCTCTTTGATCTGATGTGCCTCTTTGTGGAATCATCTTTATTCTATGCAACCTACCATATTTAGGTTCTATTTATTCTAACCCATTTAGTTTTAGTTGGGTATTTTGTATTTGCCAATTTCTATCTTTCATTGCTTGAATAATTCCAGTCATAATTTCTTCAGACATTTTGTTCTACCCACGCTCCCTCTCTTTTCCTTCTTTGAAACCAACAGCATGAATGCTGGAGTTTGATCTATCTCACAGTGACTGAGACCCTCTTATTTCTTCAACATTTTTTTCTCTCTGTTCTTCATGTTGTGTATATTTTATGGTTCTATCTTCATGTTCACCAACTATGTTGTGTGAGTGTGTGTGTGTGTGTGTGTGTGTGTGTGTGTGGTACTGGGGATTCAACCCAGGAGCATTCTACCACTGAGCTACACCCCTTATCCTTTTTTTAAAATGTTGAAACAAGGTCTCACTAAGTTACTACACACTGACCTCAAACCTGTGATCCTCCTGTCTCAGCCTTCCAAGTACTGGGATCACAGCCTCCGTGCACAGCTTCACTGTTTACTGTCATTTACACTGCATACTCAAGTCCATGTAAATTTACTATTTCTGATGTTGAATTTTCAACTCTAACATTTTTTCTGTCATTCTTATTTTTCTACTGAGCCCACTTTTTCATTCATTGCAAGCATATGTGTTTCTCTTCACTGAGAATTAGTTATGACAACTTAAATATCTTTGCTTAACATTTCTGTTTTTAGTCAAGTTGAATCACAGAAAACAGATTTATCCTTCTGCATGAAACAAGCCCAGAGAAAATATATTAAATAGTAGTTTTCAAACAATGAACATCAGCATCACAGCGCACTGGTCACTAAAACAGGTGACACAGACCAAGCGGCTCTTTGGTGGCCTTACTGCCAGGAGGGGCCCAGGCTCCTGCACAGGGAGGGAAGCCAGGTGTGGGTGCCCAGGTGGCACAGCGTGCAGCCTGGGTGAGGAGATGGCCTCAGGGGTCCTGGGAGGCTGTGGTGACAGAGAAAACATCTGGAGAAGAGGACCACAGCAAGGAGAGTGTCACAGCCCTGCAGTGACTCTTGAGTCTTCAACTGAGGACTGATCAGAACACACATGTGAGGAAACTACCCATGGCCTGAGAATAAAGCACAAAAAGAATTAGAGGACATAACCCTTGAACCTTACAAAGAACCAGTTCACATGTGGCTTGAGAAAGCATGCGCTTCATAGGAAACCGTGCACGGTATTCAAAACCCTGCAGAGTCAGGTCCAGTCCAACAATGCTCAACACCAAGGAAAGTGACTCTGTCTCAGACAAAGCTTAACAATATTTTTAGGAGTAAAAAGCTATCCAGGATCCAACTAGGAAAATATATGATGTCTAGCATCCACTCAAAAATTACCAGACATGAAAAAAATCAGGAAAACATATGTAATAAGGAGAAAAATCAATAAATTGAAGCTGACCCGCAAATGGCACAAATGAAGGAATTCATGTGCAAAGATGGGATGTAGCTATTCTCACCTGTTCCATATGTTCAAGTAGCAGAAGAAAGGGTGAGGTTGCTGAGTGGAAATACTTAAGACACGAAAAAGTCCCAAATCAAACTTTGAAACTGCCATGTCTGTATTGAAAAATTCACAGGATAATATTAAAAGCAGATTAGACAGACACTATAAAAAATAACAGAGTGATTAACTTGACAGCACAGGATGGAAACCTTCCCAAGTGAAACGCAGAGAGAAAACAGATCCCCCAAATGAGCAGGAAATTAAAGTTGGGGACAACTGCAACTGTCATAAAATGTATATAATTAGAGTCCCATAAATAGAGAGCAAAGAGAAAACAGAAAAAATACTTGAATAAATAATGACTGAAAAAAAATTACAAATTTTCTTCTGGGGAAAAAAAAACTTTATTTCCTGATCCAAGAAGTATGAAGTCTGAAAAAGGTCCATTATAATTAAATTGCTTAAATTGGGTGAGAATATGTGAAAAATGTTCAAAATCATTAGCAATCAGGGAAATGTAAATCAAAAAAATAAAAACTACCCTATTCCATCTAACTCCAATTAGAATGGCAATCACAAGAATACAAACAATAATACATGCTAGCAATGATGTGGGGAAATAGGAACTCTTAAACATTGTTGGTGGGATTGTAAATTAGTACAACCACGATGGGGATCATTATAGAGGTTCCTCAAAAGCCTAGGAATGGAACCACCATATGACCCAGCCACACCAATACTCAGTATCTTTCCAAAAGAATTGAAGTTAGAATATTATAGTGACACATGCATACCCATGTTTATAGCAGCACAATTCACAACAATCAAGTTATAGAACCAATCGAGGTGTCCATCAACAGATAAGTGGATAACAAAAATGTGATGTATATACACAATGGATTTTTTTTTTTTTTTGCGGTACTGGCGATTGAATCCAGGGGCATTCTACCTCAGAGCTACACCCCAAGCCCTATTTTTTATTCTTTCTTTACTTTGAAACAGGGTCTCTCTAAGTTGCTGAGGGCCTCACTAAGTAGCTGAGGCTAGCCGCGAATCCAGATCCTCCGCTCTCAGTCTCCTAAGTACTGGGATTACAAGTGTGCACCACCACGCCCGGCTCACACACAATGGAATTTTACGAAGAACAAAATTATGTCATTTGCAGCAAAGTGGATGGAACTAGAGAATATTATGTTAAATGAAATAAGCCAGTCTCATAAAGTCAAGGGTCATGTTTTTTTCTCATTTGTGGAAGCTAGAATAAAAATAGGAAGATAAAGGGACTTCAGAAAAATTAGAAGAGAAACCAGTAAAATAGTGGAAGGAGATGGGGCAGGGACGGGGATGAGGATTGAGGAAAGGAACAGTTCAATTAAGGTTATATCCACAGAAGAAGGTTTCACTACCAATCTCACTAACATGTATGGGGAGGGAGGGAGGGGGAGGGGCAGGTATACAGAGGAAAATACACAAGTGCTGTGTGCATGTATGTTTGTATCACTTTGAATCTCACTATGATGTATAATTACAGTGCGCCAATAAAAGTATTTAAAAAGTAGGCATGAGGAAAAAAGATATGTTATGTACAGGGAAATAATAAGGATGAGAAGGGATTTCTCACTGGACATGAGGCAAGCCAGAGAAGAGTGGAATAAGGTCTGTGAAGTCAAGAGAAAACTCTAGTTTGTGATTCCCTTCCTGGAAAAAAAAGTATAAGCAAGGTAGGATATCAACTTTCTCAGACTGTGTCATCCTTAAAGAATGGGGGGAGGACAATAGAACACCATGTCCCTGAATGACTTTCTCTGTTCCCCAAAACCTAGCCAAGTTAAGGAAACAAAGATAGCAAGTCTGGGCCAGAATGCCCGGATAGATACACACCATCTTGAGGGCCACTGGCTTTCTCACATGTATGCTGGGGACTAGGGCAAGTCAGTGTTATCTGCAGAAAGCTGCTTTTTACATGGACACCAGGACAGCTGCTCCTTAGGATGCTGGTCATACAGGTAAAATAAGTATACTGATGCTGATGATGTCACTGCTTCTGTAGCCTGATTTACAAACCCCTGGCCCTGGGGTAACTGGTGTGGACCAGAGCAGTGGAGAAGGAAGTGCTCGTCCAGCTGGCCTCTCTGGACAAAGCATGGATAGGAGGGGGACCCTAACCGCCCCCGTATGCATTCCTCAAAGCCCTGTATCTCATATCCCATCTCCAGGTGTCTTTCTTGGTCCCTTGGCAACCTATCCCACTGCCCTATGACAACCAGGTGGTAGATGGTACCCAGACATACAAAAGCTAAAATATTCATCATACCAGCAAATCAGCATTACATTAAGAGTTGTCCAAGTCCTCCAAGCAGAAGGAAAATTATATCTTATGGAAACCCAATATAAGCAAAGGAATGAAGAGCAATCTTGTGCTGGGTATAAAACATATATAGAAGTCAAATGCATGGCGACAATAACATAAAGGCTGGGGTGGGGAGGGTGGTGTTAGGGTTTGGATATAGAATGTCCCCTGGAAGAATTCATGTATTGACCATGCAAAATTGTTCAGAAGTGAAAATAATTGAATCATTCAGGTTATAATCTTATCAGTGGATAAATCCATTGATGGATTAATTAATTTATTTGGTGGTAATGTAGGCAGGTAGGGTGTGTCTGGAGGAGATAGGTCACTGGGAATGTGGCCTTGGGAATATATTTATATATAATATATATATATAATATGTACATACATAAGTATATATACACACACATATACGGAGACAGAGTTATATACAGTTATATATACTATATATAGTTATATATACTATAAATATATATATAGTTCCCAAACATATATATATAAGTATATATACACACATTTATGGAGATAGAGTTATATATAGAGTTATATATAGTTATATATGCTATAGTTATATATACTATATATAGTTATATATACTATAAATATATATAGTTCCCAAACATATATATATTTGTTTATATATTTGTTTATATATCTATCTATATATATATATATATAGATATAGATATAGATAGATAGATACAGATATAGATATATCTCCCTCGTCTCCTCTGCTTGCTCTCTCTGCTTCCTGCCACCATGCCCTGAGCTCTGCAGATGTGACCCAGCCTAACATTGTCTAAAAACCTCTGAAACTTTCCAAATTGTAAGCCCCCAGATAAATCTTTCTTCCTCTAATTTGTACTATCAGGCATTTTGCTCACAGCAGTGAGAGTGCTGACTGAAACAGGTAGGGTACTATTACAAGGGTATTAACCTCTCAGGAAGTGATATTACTTGAAGACAGACTGTGATAAGTTAAACATGCACGCTATAAATCCCAAATTTTGTGTGCAGACACACGTATACACATATGCAACTAAGAGTAATGGAGAATGGCCAAAAAGGTAATTAGATGGAATCAAAAGAAATACATAGCCGGGCGTGGTGGCACACACTTGTAATCCCAGTACTTTGGGAGGCGGAGACTGGAGGATCCGGGTTCGCGGCCAGCGTCAGCTCTCTCTCTCTCTCTCTCTCTCTCTCTCTCTCTC
>PVJS01017714.1:0-23379 GCA_004027185.1 Glis glis
AAAAAAAAAAAAAAAAAAGAGATGTACAAATTAGAACCACAATATGGTCCAACTACACACCCAGTAGGATGCTAGAATTAGCATTTTACTTCATTACATGAAATACTATAGAAATGATGGCCACTTTTTCTGCAGACACTTCTATGTGTTTTGAATGCTCAGTAACATATTAATATAATACCTTATATAATTCATTATATAATATAATATTATTTTAACTGCCAATGAATAAAATGGTTACAAAGTTAGAATTTGCAACAATTTCTGCAGAAGCGTCTACATCTTAGGTATTGGAACTAGCCTCCCACTAGGATGATGTCTTCATCTGTAACTAGTCTATATCGATATTGTAATTGGATTTCTCCAAACAATCCACGGTGTCACAGAAAAGGTGAGCATTCAATTTTCAAGTTCGGTATCAGTAATGGAGATGTGCAAGTTGTTTTTTTTTTTTTTACTTTATAGAGGGAATCAATCTCAATCTTGGTTTAGGTACTGGGATAGATACTATACTTAGCACAGCACATAAGGAAGTTATGGGGAATCTTTTTGTTCTCATCAATAACCTTCCTTACCATGTGATTGAATTTTGAAATAAATTTTTAATAATGTTCTTATAAGGGTCATATATTTTTGGTAGTTATTCCTAGCTTTAGGCATGAGTTCAAAGATTCTTTCCTCAACAATAAGGATGAATATGTCAAGAGCACTTCCTCACGGGTCAAACGTTGTCTTTTTTGTCGCCAATAATTTTACTCCAATCATAATAGCAACAGCAGACGACTCACTTGTGATTCTCAGTATATTTAGTAGTCAACGATGATTCAAACATTTTTTAGGCTCGGTGCTGGTACTTATTAAAATTAAGTTGGTACTGTGTCAATATCATTGTTAATTTCTTCCAAAGTTAGGCGGCCACAATTGTTTTCAGTTTTCAATAATTTTCCATGCCCTCTCTGAATTACTCATCTCTGCCTCAACTTCTACGTTTTCAGATGTGTACGTTCTGAAATAACTGCATCAAGAACATATTAGTGGGTTTCGTCAAGATGCTTATCTTTGAAGTATACTGATCAATGTGTCTATTTCTTTGATAAAGACAAGTTAGCTTGGATTGTCCTACTTCCCAGATTAATGTAATGACTTCAGGATACATTCACAGCAGTGTGACAGGCAGTGCCAAGAAAAACTCCAACTCTGGTTTTATTTTATGTGGCTGTGAGGGAACTCTGTTACCACATATCGGAGAAAATAGTAGATCTCAGGAGGATACTGAAGTCAATGGCCATAAACTGAATTTTAGAAGTCTAAATTTTGTCATAAAGATTCTCTCTTTGTCTTGCTCAGAGATCATTTACTCCAAGATTCTTATTTTAAATTTAGGTCAATTGAGGCTCTTAATTACAAAATTGAGTTTGTAAAAGCCTAGCCAATCAGTTCATCGGTAGGGCAGCAATTTAAACTGAGGTATCTTAATTGCAATTCCAAGGTTACTTACTATTGTTCACAGAATGCAACTCCTGAATATCATCAGAAATAGGATTACTTTTTCTCAAACATGTGGTTTTAAAATCAAAATAGAATCATGCAGATGAATGCTGGAAATAAAAAAAGACTGATACACGCTTTTCAAATAATTTCTAGAGTGTTCATCAGAATAGAAATGCTTGTGATCATCTATGGCCAAGAATTGCAAAACACTGAGAGAGAATTTGAAGGTTTCATTTTATTGAAAACATGGTTTAACCACATTCTCTTGTAGGAAAATTTTAAAATATTAGATTGGCTTCAGTAAAAAGAATATCCAACTCAATGCCTGCCACCATCTAATCTAATGGATCAGCAGGACCACAGCAAATTTACAAATCTCTTCTTGCCATGAAGTCAGTATTTGAAAAGACCTTACGTAATTTATTCATTTATTTTATTCACCTTCCATTAAAATGAGAATTACTTTAAAAAACTTCTGGGACAATATCTCATTCAATATTACTACATAATATATAGTTAATACTAAATTCTAAGTTCCATGGTGATAGAGTATATGTGCATCTAGCTATTTTATTTGTGATGTCTTAGAGTCAATAACTAAATGCTGAATAAACCGATGAATTAATTTGCTCAACAAACACTAAGTGGATAATTATTTCACTAATGTTTCCCTATTTCAATCAGAGATACCAGTCCCAAGAGAATATGCATTCTAGTAGTCTTGGTTGTAAAAGGAGAGTAGAGATGTAAAAAGGCAATTATAAATAAAAAATAGGTCCCCTATAATTTGGGTGGCATGTGATTTTGAAAAGTAGACTTATTTATGATTAATTGAGTGTAAGCTATGTGAGGAAATAAAATTCCCTTTTTTTGGTGCTGATGGTACTGGGGATTGACTCCAGACGCATTCTACCTCTGAGCTACACTCCCAGCCTTTTTCATTTTTTATTTTGAAACAGGGTCTTGCTAGGTTGCTGAGAGTCTCACTAGGTTGCTGAGGCTGTTCTTAAACCTACAATCCTCCTTACTCAAGTACTGGAATTACAGAGATGAGCCACCACACCCAGCTAGAATTTCTGTTTTGACCTCATCTCTTTCACTTTTAGAAGTGGACTCTATTAGAAAGTAAAATGCTACATCTAAAGAAATATGGATTGAATTTGATGCAGAAAGTAGTAGTGGAATTGATTTTATATTATCACTATAATAAAGGACCACAAATGTAGTGACTAAAGCAATGGCTGTATGCCCTTACAGTTCTTTGGGTTGGAGGTTTGACTCTGGTCTCACTGTACTAACATCAGGCGTCCACAGGGCTGGGTTCACCCCATAAGTTTCAGGTAAGCATATGATTCTTTGTCTTTTACCAGTTTCTAAATGCTGCCTGTATTCCTTGGCTCGTAGCCCCACATCAGCAAAACCTCTGTTGTCGTCATCATCTACTTTTTCTGATGGACCCTCTTGGTTCATTTTTATAATGTTCCTTGTCATTACATTGGGCTCCAGGATAATCTCTTCTTCTTAAAATCTTTTACTTTATCTCAACTGCAAAATCCCTTCACGATCTATGGTGATATATCCACTACATCTGAGAATTAGGACATGGACTATTTGTACATCCATTATTTTGCCTGTCACAAAAGAAAAAACAATCCACTGCAAAGCTAATAAACTAAGTTCTAAAAAGTGAGATATCTGGCCTCTTTCTGCTAGTGACCAGGGCTGTGTTTGTGAATATATGTGACACAACTTCGGGATGAAATTTATTTTGCTTCTCCAAATCTCAATTTATTAAGAAAAAAGGTTTGGCTGGGTGTGGTGGCGCACGCTTGTAATCCCAGTACTTTGGGAGGCGGAGACTGGAGGATCTGGGTTCACGGCCAGCTTCAGCTCTCTTTCTCTCTCTCTCCCTGACTCTCTCTCTCTCTCTCTCTCTCTCTCTACCTAGTGAGGCCCTCCACAACTTCGTGAGACCCGGTTTCAAAATAAAGTATAAAAAAATAGGGCCAGGGATGTAGCGCGGAGGTTGAACCCCCCTGGGTTCAATCCCAGGTACCGCAAAAAAAAAAAAAAGAAAGGTTTGGATCACACTTCAATTTCACAATTAGAATCACACTTCTTGCAAGTTAACGGTTATGGAAGTTGTTCAAATAGACTGTTTTCAGGAATAATTAAAGGGAATTTATATCTAGATGTGAGGAATGGAATAGAAGATCTATATAAAACCTTACATCAAATTATGTCTTGGATCTATTATTAACTTACATGATTAGTAGCTATCACCTGGTTTGATGGAAAACTGCTTTGTGCTATAGATATCAATGGTTACTCTAAAGCACTCTATTTTATCACATGATTACTTGTTCAAATACAGTGGGCATGACAATATTGCTTTATAAGCCAGATAATGCTATAAGATCCCATCCAAGCAACTAACATTTAAGCAACCACAGAAAGTATGACTTTTCCTTCCTCATTAAAAATACTACCTTTAAATTTATGTGATTTAATTAAATAATGTTGGTATAGTATATTTGATGCAAAGCCTTGTTGCAAGTATTGTGGGGGAATCTAGAAATGAAAGCACACGGATTATTATCCCAAGAAATTAAATTCATAATCTGCGCATCTATCCATGAAGAAGATCAATCTACTATTTTTTTCTGACTAATCACTAGGTATAAACAACCAACTACAGCTATCCAGGTTGCTTTAGACAGTGCCTACTTTGTTTTCAGCTAATGTTATCTACATCACTTATAAAAGCAAAATTTGTGATTCATATTAGCCAAATTTACAGATTAGAAATCATTATCCATCTTCCCATTAAAAATCTAATCATACTAATTTCATCTGATTCCTGAAAGATGTTTTGTGTTACCCAGTCAATGGGAAAATAGGTATAATTATAAAATTAGAGTTAATGCTGTATTTTATTTGGGAGATTTACTCTAACAATAAAGCTTAATAACCTGTTATGAAGTATTATATCTTCAGAATTCTAACAATGACATCAATAATTCATTGTGAAGCATTTCTTTCTCGAGTGAATCTTAGAATAATAAAAGTTAACATTTTTTTATTGATCTTTAAATAGTCAAAAATATGTGCACTTCTAAGCATTTCTTTTTATTTCCTGGATGTAAATCAAAGGGTGTAAACTAAACTTAACTTCAATTATTAGACTTCTGTACATATTTCTTTTTAAGTTTTTTTTCTGCAATGCAAAATAAAATCTTGTTTCCAAAAAATAAGTATTAAAAATAATATTTGGGGGGAAAATGTCCATCTGAAACCTGAAAATAGAGCATCGTCTGCATGCTGCTGCTGTCTCTCTGGAGGCTGAAGACTTAAATGACACTGATTATACCTGTTACTCTAATGCATTATTCATGAAATTGGTGAGAGAGCAGCTTGAAACAGCCTGTCATTTCCCATTACATCCCATCAAAGAGCCGTGTGCTGTTCTCACGGCGTATTGATACGCAGGCATACGTAGCACACTCAGAAAAGCATATGGACGCATCAGAGGCTTTCAGGTGAGCCTTTGAAAATACGTATTCAGTGCTGTGATTGGCTTATACAATTATGCAATACTTGGACAAGTGAAGCTCAACAAAGAAGGCACCACATGGCTGTCTCCCCAGCCTTTGCTATGACCAGCCATGTGAGCTCAGCCCACTGCAGGTTTATTGACATTCCCCCTCCTCTGTTAGGTGGGGTAACAGTGTGATTGTAAATTTGGACTACAATAAAAGTATGGGAATCCTATCAATCTGTGAATCCGAGCAGTCTGGTAATGCCATCAGTGTCTGCATTAGTACATTTTCTGTTGCTAATAACCAATAACTAATAATTTCTTTACAATGTACCACCACTGGGTACATTGTAAAGAAAAGATGTTTATTTTGGCACATGGTACTGGATGTTCACATTTTTTAAACCACATTAGTGATGGCTTTCTTGCTAGAAGGAGCCAAAGGTGGTACAGGGATCATCTAGCCAGAGACAGAGCACTCTTGGGGATTTATTATGGTCTTTCTATTTCTTTTCTTTTCTTTTCTTTTCTTTTCTTTTCTTTTCTTTTCTTTTCTTTTCTTTTCTTTCTTCCTTTTCTCTTTCTCTTTTTCTTTTTTCTTTCTTCTTTTTTTCTTTGGCACTGGGGATCAAACCCAACAGCATTCTACCTCCAAGCTACACCCGCAGCCCTTTTTATTTTTTATTTTGAAACAGGATCTCGCTAAGTTGCTAAGGGTCTTACTAAGTTGCTGAGACTGTCCTTGAACTTACGATCCTCCTGTCTTGGCCTCCCAAGTACTGGGATTACAGGCATGTGCCACCAGGCCAAGCTCCTTCTTCTTATAAAGTCATTAGCATTCAAAAGTATTCATTCGTGGGGGTTCACCATGATGACCTTATCTAATCCTAAGCACCTCCTAAAACTCCACCTCTAAGCACATAGTTGTATTAATTTTTCACCTTCTTAATACCAATATCTCACAACATGGATAAACTACAAAAGGAGTTTCACAGAAGAAAATAATATCCATATCATTGTAATGTCTGTCATAATAATAATACGTTATAAGTGCTAGTTGTAGTTGCTAGATGTCTAGCATGTAGTCATGCATGAAACATGGCATAAAGTACTTTTGAAGAGCTGAAAGACACTTTACAATTCTAATTAACATGAGCTGTGCACATTTGTTATATTTTGGAGTAATCAACATTATATTAAATATTATTTTCCACAATTTAGAATGTTGGCTTATAGATAACTCATTCAATAGATACAACATCTGTGTGGCTATAAGAAGATTTCAACAATTTTTTAAACCTGAGGCCATCAGCTGTATTGAAGGCTTTTTTCTGGTTGGCCTGAGCCATGTGTCATCCGGTGATAACATTCAGTTCCATGTTTGCTTTACCTTGAAAATGTGATGTTACATTTTTATCAGTTGGAAACACAGTCAGAGTAGGTTTTGATTATTAAAATAGAAAACTTCTCTCTCTTCACCCTCTTTTTGATGATCAGTTAATAATGGTTGCAAAGGATTCATATGCAGCTGGCTTTCTATCTAAGCACATTAAAAATTTGCTGGCTTAAGATTAAGGAAATAACCAATGGCTTTAGACATGAATATCCTTTAAAACTTAATAGAGTTATCTCAACTTTGCATTTGGGATTATTCTTCTCATACCTTGTGTAGGCAGAATTGAATATAATCTCACCATATAGGAAACATAAAATCTAAAAATAAACTAGACAAATTCCATTAGAGTGACAATGTGGGAAGACAGCTTATCTGTTAATAATCCACAGCTGAAATGTGCGTTCCCAAAGAGTTAATAGGTTAAAATCAGAGGATTAGAATTTGATGTTGGTAAGAATACTTGGATTTTGAGTTTAAGACCTCTTGCCTTCTGTTGGGAAATATTCCTTAGGACATTTAAAATTAAGATTGTAACATTAGTCAGGTTACAAATTTTGTAGTACTTTTTCATTGAAAGCTGTTACTAAGAACCACTGATGTTTACCAGATATGTTAACATTTATGGCTGAAACTGATAACAGGGTAATAGATATTTATCTCTTCTTTTTTTGGTACTGGGGATTGAACCCATGGACATTCTTCCTCTGAGTTACACCCTCATCTCTATTTTATTTGTTATTTTGAATCAGGGTCTTGCTAGGTTACTGCACTGGCCTTACATCTGTGATCCTCTTATCCCAGCTTCTCCTGTCTCAGCCTCCCAATTACTAGAATTACAAGCATGCACCACTGCACTCGGCTTCTCCTTCTTTTATAATACAATTGATCCCAAAATTCTATAATAAATTAATGCCTATGTATATATATATATATATATATATATATATATATATATCAGACATACATCAAATTATGTATAATTATGTATTACATTTGTAACATGTAATACATTACCATATAATACTATTATATATCTACATGTGTTGTACATATTCGCACACATAGTTTGTATAAAAGTTATAAAAATGAATTTCTGATATATTGGGGCTTGCCTGTAATGACAGAAGGGAATGGAAATAAATAACATTTATTGATATTATTAATGAATCCTATGTGTTATAGAGTATACTAAGAGATGTTCATTACTTTTTTATATTTATTCATAACTCAGAATTGAAATGGTACTCAAACTCAGAACCGATATCCTAATGTTAGCACAACCTACTCCTCCTTAATAATAAATTACATTTGTATAATGCCTCAGCATTCAAATAGTTTTCAATAATCTGCATTTTATAGAAGAAAAGCTATTGTATATATATGTGTGTGTGTGTGTGTGTGTGTGTGTGTGTGTAAGGTTATTAGGTTTAGATAATAAGGATGAGATGAAAACTTGGTTAAAATATTTAAAGCTACACCTTCTGACTTCCAAACAAGTGCAGTGTTTACCCTCATGGCTTACTCTGTGTGTGTGTGTGTGTGTGTGTGTGCGTGCACACGAGTGCATGTGTGTATGTGCATGCACACAACACTGGTACCCCACGCTTTACAGAGAAACTTCATATACCTTTAGTTAATCAGCTAGCTAATGAAGATGGCATTGAGACTTTGGGGTTTAAGTGGATTTATCTTCCCTCAAAGCAGTGTGCACTCAGCTGTGTATTTTTACCCTCCATTCTATACATGACTCGGAAGAGTAAAAATCGCTGAATCTGCCACAGAGCAATGACTGGGGACCCACAGACAATGTTAATATGCTAACTAAAATTTCTCTGCTTTATGATAACAAGATGACGTGTTCACATGCCATGTGTTTACGTGTTGTAATAGCTAGTTATCCTTTGAACTTGTCAGAAGATCTGCTTATGTAATATGGAATTATTTCTAAAAACACACCACAAGACCTGAAATATACTCGTACACATGTTTGACAGTCCTCACAGTGTATTGTTTTAAGACAAATATATTTAAAAAAGCTTTTGATTTCCAGTTTGATGTTGAAGCGGTAAAACCTCAGCCAGTAAAAGTGTCAACTCTGTGGTGGGTGATGTGTGATGTACATGAAGCGTAATAGTGAAAAGATGTTTCTTGGGCTTTTTATTATAAATATTGTATAAACGTTGACCTCTACCCAGCCCCTGGGAGATTTAGGTGTCTGTTTGAATATCCTAGACAGATTTTGTCATATCACTATATTCTCATATATGCCTTTTGAAATGGTGCTCTTAAAAATGACACCATTTATGAGACCCATAAAGAATATGATTTCTCTGGAGTTTCAGGTGACTCTAGTGAAATATAGAAAAGCATGTCATATTAAGTATACCAGTGATGGAACTTTCCTCCAGGCACTTAGATAAGAGAATTAAGAAGTATTTAAACTTCAAATCAGCTGGCCCTCTAAGTACTTTCTGAATATATAATAAAAGAAAGAACATAGGAGGATTTTTATCATTTAACTTGTATTCAAGTGATTTTTTCCTACTTCAAGTAGTTTGAAGTTTTTTTCCATGATATTTTATTATTTAATAAAATTTAAAAATGAGCTATAGGTTTGACACTAGTCTTTTTTCTTACCCACATTGTATTTTCTCTCCCTCATAAGTGGAACAATGGGAGATAGTATAGAAATGTTTCAAACCAGAAAGCTACTTAAATATTTTAATTTGGAGTTCATTCCACTTCGATAAAGTTTTTCTGTCAAATGGTGTCAGCACTATTGGGGTCAGCAGCAGAGGCAACAGTGGAATAACCTGGTTTTAATTGTCAGGTAATTTGGACATACTACCTCACATCTAGTATTTCCCTTTCCTTCTTAATTCCTTAGCCTAATTCCCTAGTGTTCCAGGGAATACTGGAAGTCACCCAGTCTTCTTATAATAAATATATTTTCTAACTTCATCAGAGTTTATTTAGGACTAAGGAACCTGACTAGTTAGGATATTGGGTTAGATATGAACTGAATTGAATTGGGTACATTTCAGAAACAGACCTTGGATCCAAATGAGGCTGAAAGCAAGAATAAACTAACTGACTGTGAAGTGCCGGAATATTCTGCACATGGTATTCAAGAGCATGATGGATAACAAGATTATCTCCCGGAGTCACTCATAATGAATTCTCCAACAGAGGCCAAACTTTTAGGCTCCATCAAGAATTACATGGCTGTAGAATAAGGTGGTCAAATCACCATAAATATGAATAATAATAAACTTAAGTCTATAAAATTCTTAGTATAAAGAACAGTAGATGGCTGGGTGTGATGGTGCACCCCTGCAATCCCAGGACTTGGGTGCTGAGACTGGAGGATCATAGGTTTGAGACCAGCTTCAGCAACTTAGTCATGCTCTCAGTAACCTAGCAAACCCCTGTTTCCAAATAAAATAGGGATGGGAGTGTATCTTGGAGGTAGAATCCCTCTGGGTTCAACCTCCAGTAAAAAAATAGAAAACAGTAGACGTCTTGTCACTAACTATTCTGAAAGAATCTATTGTGTATACCACTTGCAAAGATAAAATATTATATGCAAATACCTGCACCAATTTATTCCTGAAGGATGCTGAAATGTAATTTGGAGCTTCATCGAGTTTCCTATGTGATATTAGGTATTCAGTATTTATTAGGTAAGAAACTATGGGAGCTATAAAAGATATTTTTGAAAATCTGAAATGTTTCTAGTTTCAAAGTCCCCGTGAGGTCTTGGTAATCAAAGAAGTCACTCCTTCACTGAGTGACAACTCTTTCTTGCCTTTTATGAACATTACCACTTTAGTGGCTTCCTTTCAAGGAAAAGCTAGTGGTCAGCCTGAAAATTCACTCATTGCTAATCCCTGTAAACACAAATTTATATAAAAAATACCCTCAGAGGTAATTACAGATTCAAACCTTGTAGAAGTCATTTATTCTGAGAGTTTCAGGGATTTGCTAATTTAAAGGGCCAACAATCTAAGGAGTAGGTATGAGCAAAAAAAAAAAAAAAAAATAGAAGTGTTCCGTCCAGATTAAGATGAACTAAATTGAACCAAATCCAGATTTCTAGTTTGAATTTACCAAGAATTCCATATACAAGAGCCTATGGATACTAGCAAAATTTCTTCTCAAATACATAGGCAAGGGGAAGCCCAGGCTTTTGGGAAGGACTTTTGTTTGTATATATTTCTGCTGTTTTGTTTGCTTCTTCTGATCTGATTAGTTCATAAAGTTGCAGTGTCATGAACTGCACCATTTCAAGGGTGATTGGAGAGAGATACCACTTTATCAGAGGCCTCTTGATCAGGTTTCAGTTTTTCAACGGATCAGTCATGAACAACAACAAAAAATCAGTGTGGGTTAGGTGGCTGTCCATAACAATGAAGAGAAAATTCAAATGCTAATAGAGTAATGAAAGAATGACAGGTAGAATCTAGATGATTCACTGGCCTGCCTACCAATGACATTGAACTCAGCGTTAAAACCAATGAAAAAAAAATTCAAAGCACAAAGTACAAATTCTTACTGGTTAAGAGATATAGACAAGATTAGATGCTAAGTATGACAAAATGTCCAAAAAGTAAAGGACAGCAGTAGAAGAAAAACATGAAAGTCAGCAAAAACTTATGACCAATTGCAGAGACAGAAATTATCATTTCTACATGATTTTCCTTTGCGATATGACATTTATTTTACATCAGTAAAAATTCCTTGTATTTATTTCCTTTAACACATTACTAGGGTAAGGGAATAAAAAAATTACTTCTGCTCATCCATTGTTAGGTTCATGGCTAGGCCCCTGTAACAAAGATAGATGGTCAGGAGAAAAATATACAAATGGACTTAATATAATTTTTATGTGACAAGGATCCTTCAGAAAGAAGATGCAAAGAAACAGGCAAGCAGGTGCACTTTTCAAATGCTAGCTTTGATGGAAAAGCAGATAGTGGTGAAGAAATGTGATTGGGTAAGAAAACATCATGTAACAGTACTAAGCTGGAGGTGACTTAGCAAGGCCGCTTTGTTCAGAATTCTTCAGAAATAAGAATGTTCTTTTCCTCCAGGTATAGGAAGAGCACATCACCATGTAAGGTCTTAGGACTGCTTTAATGGAGAAGGATAGGGGAAGGTCAGAGAGGGAACTTTCTAAGTTAAATGATCTGCCTCAGGGGAAGATGAGAGTCTTCTCCCTACTTCTGTGGTTTTCTAAAAGGCCAATGTGCCATATTTTGAAGATGCATGTCCTGAACCCCATTAGTATATATGGATTTGGTGGTACTAAGTAGCTAGCATTTAATGCATGAATTGAAGAGATTCACTGTAAGAGAAATAGAAAAGGAATGAATTACAGTCAGAGATCCTTGGCTTGGGCTTAGGATCACTGAGAGATAAAACTTTGAGCTTTCTCATGGTAAAATCTATCGTCAATAGTTCAAGAAAATTTTGAATTCCATTAAGTGAACTATTTATATTTGGAGCCATATATATGGAAAGAAAGATGCATGCTAATGTTTGTAGCTAATATTATGAATTGATTGAGCATTGGGTATTTTGAGCTGCTTAGTATATCTCTATGTATAGAGACCCTGTACAATATGAATAATCTTAAAAATGCCCCCATTTATACTGAATTAAAAAGGCCAGATACATTAGGTCTTTGATATTTTGGAATTAGGCAACCTACACTTAATAAGGACTATTATATTCCAGCTACTGTATTAGACACATATATAGTATATCTATGGGAAGTTATTAGAAATACATGTGAAAAAAGATGAATAAGACAAAATATATGAACTCCTAACACTAAACATAATGAAAAACGTATAACTATCAAATTAATTTTAAAGCTGGACAGAAATTTGATATTAATAACATGTAGAGGATGAAGATGCGGAATGCTAAGCATTTTTGGAGGGTTCAGTAAAAAGACCAAAGAAAAACTTTCAGAGTCAGAAAAATAAGTCTGACATTTTATGCGTCAGTGGAGAGGTACTAACGATTTTTGAGGAGACAGGCACATTTCCTCTGGCAGCAAAGCACTTGGCTGTTTGAAGTGAAGAGATTAAAGGTATGAAGGATGAAGGCTATACTATTTGGCAAGGAAGTAGGTAATAATAGCCAAAGCAGCTAATGTGATGGGCATGAAAAGTATTCTGCAGGTAGAGAAGTTATAGTAGAGAGGGAATCAAGAGTATTTGGAGGGGTAAGTGGCAGGGGAGGTGCTGAGAATGGTTGGAGAAATAATTATATGATTTCTGCAGGACTTCAAAGTCTGAGGCTGATTGGGTTTTCAGTGGAAATACTAAAGGTAAGATTACTGTACAATCTGCTCTCCATATCCATGGGTTTTATGTTAATGGATTCAACCAACTGCTGATACAACATATTCGGGAAAAATGCATCTTTGTAGAACATGTATGGGTTGTTTTCCTTTATTCTCTGAATGAAACAGTATGGTGGTTATTGTATAATACTTACATTGCATTAGATGTTATTAGTAATCTAGAGGTGATTTAGAGTATATGGGAGGATGTGCATAGGTTATATAGTATATCATGTTATGTAAGAGATTTGATCATCCCTGGGTTGTGGTATGTGCAGGGGATTCTGGAACCAACCCATGACCTCCCAAGGATACTGATGAACAACTATATAGTAAGTAATTTAGCTGTTCTTACTCCTCAGCTCTTAGAAGGTAGTCTCTAAACACCTGGAACAAATTAGTTGGCTGGATTTTATTCCCAGTCCCTGGGAAGTAGCTTCGAAACCCTTCAAAATTGTGAGCAGTAGTACATTTGTTATTCATGTTGGGTCCTGATAGTTTCTGCTAACGAGGTGACTCTTAATGGGCCCCTAGAGAGTTCAAACTAAAGAGATAATTCAGCATGAAGGCTGGTCAGAAAGACCAACCATGTGAGTAGAGGGTTTGGAGTTTAAATCCCATAATGTCAACCTAGCCTCTGAAGAGGGGAGCAGAGACTGGAGAAGTGTTCAACCTCATAACCAATGATTCAATTAAGCATGTCTATGTAATGAAGCCCCAATAACATATCTTTAATTTTTTTTTTTTGCACTAGGGATTGTACCCAGAGGTATTCTACCTCCAAGCTACATTTCCAGCCCTTTTCTTTTTTTGTTTTGAAAGAGGGTCTTGCTGAGACTGGCCTTGAACCTGTTCTCCTCTTGTCTCAGCCTCCCAAGTACTAAAATTCCAGGTTTGTGGATCCAATAACACCTCTTAACACCAAAGCTTGCATGAGCTTTCCTGGTTCACAGTGCTTTGGGAATCCTGTTACAGATCAAAGTACTAGGAGGGTGATGTGTTCTAACCTCATGGGAAGAGGAAAAGGAACCTTCATGTTTGGGTCCTTCCCAGACCTCACACAAAGCATCTCTTCTTTTAGCTGGTTCTGATTTACATCCCCTTTGTGATAATAAGACTATAGTCATAGACATAGAGCTTTCCTGAGTCTGTGAAATATTCTAGTGGATTTTCTAACCTAAGGGACTAGTAAGAATCTGAATTTTAGTCAGTTTGCCAAGAGAAAGGAGGTCCTTGGAACCCCAAATCTGTGGCTTGTGTTTCAGGTGAGAAGTCCTGTAGAGGACTTCACCTTTAACCTGGGAGTTTGGCCTAACTGCATATTACTAGTATCATGAGTCATTGAAGATAGGAAATAAGCAAGTGTTTTGTTTTTGTTTTGTAAGAGTACCCAAAGAGAATGAGTATTAAGATGGGCTGGATCATGCAGTATTCATCTCAAATCTAAGTAGAGAAATCTAAGAATATTAATTTGTTTTATTCTGAGTAATGTTTAGTCTGTATTTGGGTAATGGTCCCAGCTTTTCAAAGGAACTTATTACAAATAAATAAAACGAACATCATCGCTCATTTGAAAAATAAATTAAGCTCTCTGATATGTGCAAAACTACCTACTCGGGTGATCTGAGACATAAATTTATTCTAAGAACTTGATATGTTTTACAATTAATTTATAAAATACTCTCAAGGATTAATTGCTAATGAGTATATAAGTAGCATACCTCCATCCAGCAGGGAAGTATGGATGAGTGATTGGTACCATTTACGGTGCACCCCTCGATAACTGTGCTCCCATTAAACTGTGTTTTGTGTTTTATTATTAATCCAAATAGTCTGAAAATCCAGGTTAATTAAAACAATTTATTCATGTCTATCCACACTTGCAACTTTATCAAATGAAACTAAATGCTGTAAAATGTGAATAAATTATAGACATGGTATGGGTTCATGTCTTATTCATCATCAGTTAGCAAGTGTCTGCCGCATCAGAGAAAATCAATAAATGCATAATACACTGAATTGAGAATGGCTTCCTGTCATATAGTATATGTAAATACATAATTAGCATCAGAATTATTCAGTTATAGATATGATACTTCCCTAAGTTTAAATTAATCTTTTAGAAAATAAATGCTGTCATTTAATGAAAGTTCTATCAATTCTATTTTTCTATGGCTCCTCTGAGATAACAAAAGGTGATATACAAATCAGCTCAAATAATGTGCTTAGCCAAAGTGAAAAAAGTATTTATTTTGTATTTAATGTCTTTGAAAACAAAGCTATACATATTGTGTTTATTTTAATGAGAATAATTTATTATCAGAAATTTCCAGTTAAAATATTGATCAAAACAGATAGTTTACCATATTATTTTTATCAGAAAAGAAATGAAAATATATGTGTGTGTTTGTGTGTACAAGCATTTCCCTATTCCTGCAGGAAATGTTTGTGGTTTGATGGAAGATGCACAATTAATTAATAACAATGCAATTTTCCCGGGAAAATTTTTAAATTTTTTCAAAGTATATTTTATAATTATAACTTTTTTCATTGAATTTGAGATATCAATAGCTTTGTATCTGAAATCAATAATCAAATAATTTAGAAAAAATGAAACATGGAAAACATATTCAGTTAAATATAAGCTATCAATGTTGAGATCAATATTTACCTCAACATATAATAAGTATTGATTCTTTAGAAAAAAGAGACATAAAAGAAAACAATTTCAAAAGTATTGAGGAATCTTATTTCTGTACTTATTTTTCAAAGTGTTGGTTATTTGTATTTTAATCTGTAATCATAAAAATCCTCTAAATCTATTAGAAGAAAAACGTTGCCAAAAGCAAATCATGTATTTCCATAGTTGGCTATAATACTATTAAGTATATGCTATTAGCTCACAGTTTCTATGAGTATATTATATACTCATGGAAATTATTTAATTGGATTCAGAAGCTAGGGAGTAATCCAGATACAAGAGGGACTTTAGATAATGGAAGAAAGTCCCCGGTGGAGTGAGGCAGGTGGTTTAGGGGAGGTTGGGGAGGGATGGAGAATTAATGAAGGAAACACTTCCACTGCTGCTATACATACGCGAGAATATCAATGCCAGTTTCAACGTCATGTATGAGGAAGGGGAGGTAGAAGGGAGGGAGCCGGGCCAAGCTCACCAAGTGCTGTGTGCATGTACGTCACTATCACTGTGAACTACATTATGTGAGACGACAATGCCCCAATAAAATTACATAAAACTTTAAAAAATAAATTCTACAAAATATTTATTTGAAAACATGTTCATTCCACATTTTTCAAAACAAAAATGAGAAGTTGAAAAGAAGGCATTATCTCAAAGGTTGTTAGCATAATCGATTGATAGAAACGACAGAAAACTTATGTTAATATTTTTTGTTCGTTCCCACTCTCACTTTTAAGAACTGACATTCGTTTCATTCTTTTTCCTAAATCATTCAACTGGTTAACAATTTGCTCATTTGCTTTCTCTCACGTTGTACACTCACTCACACAAAATCTAAGACAAACAAACAAGAAACAGAAACATCCAAGGATAACAGGAAATGAGCTAGTACCTCCTTTATGTTGTTGGGGCCCTAAAGTCCCATCCTAAAGCCCTCCCCTGTCAGTTGAGACAGTTTGTAGGAGGGGTTGTGTTTTCATTACTTCCTGACAGAAACACCAGATACGTCCAGTCACCCTTCTCTTCATCCTTCATTTAATCCTCACACTCTGCCTTCTAGGTTAGTACCATTACCATCCACTTTACATGAATGAGGAACGATCAGAAAAGAGAGGCTAGGAAGCGTGCTCGGAACACAAGTATCTGGCACTTAAAACCAGATTGACCAATTCTAAAGCCAGTTGTGTTCATCACGAACTCAGCCGGCCTTCCTAATAGTTCTCTCTACCCACTATCCCTTCACCTTATTACATATGGGCTCAGCTAACGTGCCATGTTGAAGTTATATGGCATGAAGTGCATACAGTTTATTACAGCTAAATTTAAAAGACTGATGTATGCATGCATACTTCTACCACCCTGAAACCCATCAAGATGTATGACTACAATGCACCAATAAATAAATAATAAAGAAAAAAATTACAAGTACAAAGATATTTCTTGCCAGATATTTGGAGACCAGTGTTTGATCAGAGGGTTTGAGAGTGGCATTTCTTCTCATCCAAGGCAACATTTCAGTTACCACGCAAATGGTTCCAAAGTTGAACCCAGGGATGTTCTACCTCTGAGCTATACCCCCAGCCCTGTTATATTTTTGTTTTAAAACAGGGTATCAGTAAGTTGCTGAGGGCCTCACTAAATTGCTGAGACTGGTCTTGAACTTGGTATCCTCCTGTCTCAGCTTTCAAATTACTAGGATTACAGACATGTGCCACCACACCCAGCCCTCACAGATTTTTTTTGGAAATTCTTTTAGAAGCCAGGCATGGTGGCACATGCTTGTTATCACAGTATGTGGGAGACTGAGACAGGAGGATCGCAGGTTCACAGCCAGCCTTAGCTACTTAGGGAGGCCCTCTGCAACTTAGTGAGACCCTGTTTCAAAAATAAAGAATAAAAAATAAGGCTGGGTGTGTAGCTCAGATGTAGAATGCCCCTGGGTTCAATCCCCAGTACTGCAAAAAATTATTTTAGAATATTTGCTGGTGCTTCTGTCTAAACATATGCTTCCACAATTTTACCAAAATTAAGAACTTTCTGAAAGTTAGTTTAAATTATTTTTTATTTACTTTAAATGGAGAAGGACAAATTTGGGTAATAGAAAGTGGATGATTCAGTAATATGCTACATGTGAACATATTTATATTGCTATGATAAAATAAGGAATTTAGAAATGAAATTTCAGTAATACATATGCTTAGATCCATTGCTGAGTTCATAAAAGACAACCGCAATGGTTTGCTGCTAGCTTGATTAATAAGAAAAATACAGGACAGTGTTTGCCAAAGCTGTCATTAAAGATGGATGCCCTGCATCTGAATCTGTGATGCAAAGATTTCCATCTAATTGATTACACAGCTCCATTCGACAATCTTATGCAAAAAGATTAATGGATCACTGAAGCCCTGAGAAAAATTAGCTGCTGAACAAAACATCACCTAATTCAGTTCAGCTTTTCTCTGGAAATATGGCCGGATGTCACAATTGGCCATTAAGAGTAACCGAATGCTAGATAGAGATTCCCTACAGCCACCTGTACAAAACTTCCTGTTGAGTTGAAATACCAGATACTTTACTAAGAAACTGCAAGTTGGAATGACTACAGACTCAACTTTATTCTCCAAAGAGTATTTGACATCATAATGATTTACTCTGTTGATGCATAAGCTGTACATTAATTAGTATAACTATAGTCTGTGATACACATAGATTTAGGAGATTACATAGAGTGGTGTCATTTTGAAATGTGTTGCAAACACCTGGATTAACATATTTTGGAGGTATTCAGGGTGCTGATGAGGTAAAAACTCATTGAGCCTTTATAAACATGAGGAGATCTTCTCCAAGTTGCCACAAGAATCTTTTTATTTATTTATTTATTCATTCATTCATTCATTTAATAGTTCAATGAGCTTGAGAAGGACTATATCAGAAAAAGTAAACACTATGAAGTATATCAAGCAAATGGGAGCAGACACTTATTTAAAGCTTTTTTTTTTTTTTGTACTGGAGATTGATCCCAGGGATATTCTACCTCTGAGCTACACCCCCAGCCCTATTTTGTTTTTATTTGGAAACAGGGTCTCACTAGTTTGATGAGAGTCTCACTACTTGCTGAGGTTGTCCTCGAACCTGCGATGCTTCTGTCTCAGCCTCCCAAGTAGTGGGACTACAGGTATGTGGCACCATGCCTGGCTTATTTAAGACATTTATAAAAATCAAAATCAAGACAAAGAGTTTCTTAGCTGGTGGAAACTTTGCAGCATAAATCCAGCAGAATTATCTTTCTGCTCAGTGTTATTTGAATGGTAGAATGACTAAGTTAAATAATGGACAACACAAGGCAGTTTTAAATGACTGCATTAGCCACACATTGGAGATGGATCCTTGAATATATCATGAACTTTGTCACCTAGCTTTCATAGTTAAAGCTAATAATACACATAAACCTAAATCCAATCTCTTCTTTGTAAGGTAGTTTACTATATTTGTAAATTAAAATATAATTGCCTAGGATCCTAGGTATGTAATTGAAACAGGTAAACTAAAATGGACCCACAGGGAGAGACTTTCAGTAAGTGGAGACCTCTGAAGAGCTGAGAAGTTACATCCCGCTAGCCTTGTTGGTTAATGATAATCAGAACAGTCAATATATGCTTAGAAGAGATTGGAGAGTATTAATTAGAATGCCACCCATTGGAGGAACTTACACAATGCACCCACGATTGATTAATGGCTAGACTGTTTGACCAAAGGGGAATATTCTGACCGCCAAGTATAGGATGATCACCATGGGGTTTGGTCGCCATGAGACTTGATCACCAAGAAAGTTTGAAAACATTATCCAAATCAGAAAATTATAACAATGGTTCAGCTGCTTAGGAACCTCCCCCCCAAAAAAGAAATAATATATCTATTCAGAGAGCTCAAACCTGGGCATATCACTCATCTTCTCTTCTCTGAGAGGCGAGGGTTACCTACACTCTCCCTCTGAGTGCCAATTCCTTGGCTCCCCTTAAATAAATCTTACCCTGTGCCTTGCTTATTGATGCATCCTGAGTTTTTCTTTGTTTTTTTTTTTTTTGCTACAAATGACAAGTGGTTGTGAACCCTTCTCTTAAGACCTCCTTTGAGAGCTGGGGGGTGGTGGCGCATACCTGTAATCTTAGTACTCAGGAGGCTGAGACTGGAGGATCACAGGTTCAAGGCCCTCCACAACTTAGTGAGATCCCATTTCAAAACATAAAATAGGGATGTAGGTATAGCACAGATATTGAATGTCCCTGGGTTCAATTCCTAGTACAAAAAAAAAAAAAAAACTCCTTTGACCCTCTCAGTATGATGTGATGAGGTAGGTAGGCGTGAGTGGAGACTGAGGCATGGCTGTAAGCAGCATCGGTAAGAGTCTCCCACAGATGATTATGTTATAGCTTCCATACACTTGCAAGAGTGTGTCATGTTTTTAATGGAACTTCACTCAAAACTTCTATTATAATGATGTTTTTCACATTATTAAAGCAGTTGAACTCTTTTGTACATAAAATTATCTTTATGATATCAGTGATAGAAAATTTCAAATGCTATTTAATTGGCATAAAACGATTTTATAAATTAAGGTTGAAGTCAATCATAACAATAAAAATGATTTTGACAAACAGTTTTCATGATAAATATGATGATTTCACAGAAGAATGTATTTGGTGACTCATTTAAGGATGAATGAGGATTGCTTTCTCGTTAAAACGCGGCATACAATTTATCTAGATTTATTGAACCATTAAGACAAATATGGTAATTTGTTGTGAATAGTAACCATTTTTAGAGAGATTGTGTTTTATCTCAAAAATAAAAAAACACAAACAAAACGTAGGCAGAATGTGATGGTTCACACCAGTAATCCCAGTATTTGGGAGGCTGAGATAGGAGGTTCACAGATTTGAGGCCAAGTTCATCATCTTAGTGAGATCCTGCTTCAAAAATGAATGAATGAATGAATAAATAAATAAATAAATAAATATAGCTCGGAGGTAGAGCACACCTGGGCTATATCTCCAGTACCACATAAAACAAAATAAAATAGCTTTAACTAAAACTATTATAGATCTTCAAAGACACTTGGTTTAAATTGTTTTTTTTTTAATATAATGGCTAGCAATTCCTCATTACTGGTATTTCAGATACTGGGAATTAAACTTAGAGGCATTTGACGTCCAAGCTATACCCTCAGCCCAGTTTTATTTCTTATTTGGAAACAGAGTCTCACTAGGTTGCTGAGAGTCTCACCAAGTTGCAGAGGCTAGCTTTGAACTTGCAATCCTCCTGTCTCAGCCTCCCAAGTACTGGGATTATAAGAGTGTGTCACAACACCCAGCTATTACTGGTATTTTAAAATTAGAAATGCTAATACTCATCTGTTACTAACACTATTACTACCAGTAGCATTGCTATCAATATTATCATAATTAATAACAAGAGCTAGGGATATTTCAAGACCTAAGAGCAAATATTTTTACAAGTGCTCTCAGTTTCTGTGCAAACAAGAATTTACTTTTGGAAAGACTGTTCTGTCAACTGACAAGATAGGTTGATGAAATTTTTCATTATGCACAGCTAAATTCAGAATTAACCTGCAAGCACAAAGTTTTGACAAAAATATGGTTGCCATATTTAACCAAAAAATAAAATCAAATTACAGAATGCCACGTTAAATTTAAATTTCAGAAAAACGACTTTTTAAAGTATAACTATACCCTAAAATATTGTATAGGACATATTTATACTTAAATGCTACTCATCGTTGATATGAAATTCAGTTTAATTTGGCACCATTCAATTTGTCAAGCAAGCCTAGACAAATAGGAAACAAATTATCCACAGTAACAATATAATAAAGTTTTCATCACAGATATGGTAGCATTGCTGCAAATCTATTTCAGGTGACTTTGTCTCTTTTTCTGGATGGTTACACATACATATGCCAATATTTCAACCTAAGAATATCCATCTATAAGTATAAAATCTCTAATCTAAAAGAAAAAAAGATTTCAACAATGTAGTGATAGATGGGTGTTAAGAGAAATGGCAAGAAGGTTACCACCCTCTTGTGTGGGTGGGGAGGGAGAAGGTAGTACTGGGGATTGAACCAAAGGGTATTCTATTTCTGAGATACAACCCAGCCCTTTTTTGGTTTTTATTTTGAAAGAGTCTTGCTAGGTTGTTGAGAGTCTTGCTAAGTTATTGAAACTGGCCTCGAATCTGCAATCCTCCTGCCTCAATCTCCAACTACCGGGATTACAGGCATGTGTCACCACTCCCGCACCTGGCTCCATTGTACTCTTTACAAGCCTTCTGTAACCTACGCTAAGACATATTCTTGCATTGTGAGAATAAAGGGCAGAACTTTGTCCTTTCTAGTGGTTTGGAGGAAGAGGAGCAGCCTGGAGAAAATGTAACATTAGGAGGATGCCTTGGAGCCCCTAGGACTAAGTGGGACCGGCTACACACTTTCCAGGAAGATGCGAGTGTGCACAGAGGTGTCTTGGAAAACTTAGGGAAAGGTTTGGAAGATATGTCTATCATGTTTTTCGACTTTAAAGGTGTGATACTGGAGTAGAGAGAGAGATCAATGTTTGATAGTCTATTATCTTCTTGCTACTGTAACTATTACCACAGTTAGGGGCTTAAAACAATATACATTTTATTTTATATTTTATTTCATTTTAGTTTTTGTACTAGGGATTGAACCCAGGGGTATTCTAAATCTGGACTACACCCCCAGCCCTATTTTATTTTATATTTTTATTGGTGCATTTTAGTTTCACATCATAATGTAGTTCATAGTGATAGTGGCATACATGCACACAGCACTTGGTGAGCTTTTCCCTGGCCTATTTTATTTTCCATTTTGAAACAGGGTCTTACTAAGTTGCTGAGGGTCTCACTAAGTTGTTGAGGCTGATCTTGAACCTGTGATCCTCCTGTCTCAGCCTCCCAAGTACTGGGATTACCGGCATGTGATAACACGCCAGTCTTAAACCAATACATTTTCAGTATCTTCCAGTTCTAAAAGCGGTCATTCCAAAATGAGTCTCCTTGGGCTAAAATCATGGTGTCTGTGGACTGTTTTCTCTTGTGGAGCCTCCAAGGATAATCCCTTCCCTTGCCGTTTCTGTCTTCCTAAGGCTGCCAGTATTCCTTGTCCCATGGCCCCTTCCTCTACTTTCAGAACCACATTCAGCTCACTGTAATTTTTGCTACCATCATCCCATCTCCTTGTGACTCTCCTGCCCCCCTCTCCCCTTTATAAGGACGCACATGATTTCATGGGGATCCCCTGAATGAAGAGTCCGGGATGCTGACTCCTTTACAAGGACCTGTGTGTAGCACTGGGCTCAGCTGTACAGTGCAGGATAGACTTCCCATTTCAACATGCTTAAGTTAATCTCATGGAAAAAATATTCACTGCATAAGAAACTGTATTCACAAATTCTGAAGAATAGAATGTTGGCCTCTCGGGGAGCAATCCTTCTGCCCACCACACTTTCATATGAAACTAGTATATGTATGTATACTAATTCCCAATACCAAAACCGTGCTCTTAGTCAGGAATTTGAATTGGAAATTCATACTGTACACCAAGAAACCTCATAATTCAGGACTGTGTTCTCTCAATCATCACATGGATTAATTCTATTTTACAGAGTAAAAAACTGAGGTTTCCAAAGATCCATTAACTCAGAGGAAATCACACACCTAGCTGGGCATCCTGATGCATGGTTGTAATCCCAGTACTTGGGAGGCTGAGGCAGGAGAATTACAGGTTCAAGGACAGCCTTAGCAATGCAGCAAGTTAGCTAGAGCCTGTTTAGCAGGCTCTTAGAAACTTAGCTAGAGCCTGTTTC
>PVJS01017714.1:23479-35911 GCA_004027185.1 Glis glis
AGAAGGAGAAGGAGGAGAAGGAGAAGAAGGAGAAAAGGAAGGAAGGAAGGAAGGAAGGAAGGAAGGAAGGAAGGAGGAAGAAAGTTCAGTTTTGTCATTAGTATTTAGTGAAAGTCTTTTTGTATTGATTTCCAGTGTCACCGTATATTTTTTGTCCTAAGTCAAATGCCCATATATGAGTAGGTGAGTCTCTCTGTTATTTTACCCTGGTCCTCCAACCCCAATGACTGAATAAATAATAGCTTTATTGTTTATCATAGCGTCTGCCCTCATTCTTCCTCAGTTATGTCTTAGCTATCCTCAATGTTTTACACTTCATTATAAATTATGAACCAATTTGTCAATTCCCACCAAGAAATATGGGGGTTTTCATTGAAATCTCACTGATCATTTGGGAAGAATATAAACCTGTACAATATTATTTCAGTTCATGCACATGGAATGTTTCTCCATATATTTAACTTTATTTAAATTTATTTCAATGAAGTTTTATATGTTTTGAGTAGTTATTGCACATCTTTGTTTGTACCAGGCTATTGGTATGGTTATAACTGACCTTTTAAAAAATTTACTCCAATATAGTTTTATCCTTTTTTGTAAAGAGTCATTGCACATTTTTGTTTATACCTGGCTATTGATATAGTTATGGCTATATACACTGAGGAAAGGTAATTTAAGATTTAGCATCAAATCGCTCTCAGCTGGGAGTGTAATAATAGTGTCCTAATATAAATGATAACATTCATAGAAAAATCTGTTCTGGAGGTCTTTCTGAAAATGTCTAATTCCTTTTAATGCATGCATTATGGAATTTCTATAAGCCCTGTAAGTATATCAATAAAAGTTAGAATAATATTATTTGAAAATTGCTGTAGTTACTGTAACTACTTTTAACTTACTTTTCTCTTCAGGTTAAAAAGATACACCATGGCCTTTGTAGTCTATGTAAAAATGATGAATTTGCTTATAAAACCATTTCTCCTGCATCCTGCAGTTAATGAATGCTAATCCTTCATATTTAAAGTCAGGTCTAATCTCTTCAAGGGAGAATTCCCTTACCCCTGCATCAGGCCAGCCTGGGCAAGCTCCGCTCTCTCATCATTTTCAGTACTCAGTTCATAATTTACTGGTAGAATTAGAAGTTTGTATGCCATCCCCTCAATATATTATTTATATATATAGTAATAACTATAAAACTGAAAATGCTTTTATTCCCCATTTTATTCTGGCTTCCGATAGAATTATTGGCACAAAGCTGGCATTTAATGAATCGATGTTATACTCAATTGACCTGGATTTCTCATTGTGCAGGGGCCATCCCGAAGCATCTACAGTCCTTAGGATATCCATTTCAGACTTTTCATACTTATTTCCTGTTTATGCAGTTTTTTTAACATGGATAATGAAAAACATTCTTCATGTTCTGCATGATAAATTAATATTACAAAGATTAATTTGTACAAGGCTAGCCAAGAAATTATTGGCTAGATGCACACTCTACAAGAGGCAGTATTGTAAATTTTATTGTTGTTTTAATAGCTTTATTGAGGCATAATTGACATACAGTGAACATATTTGAATTATAAAATTTGATGACTTTGGACATTTTGGCATGTATATCCATCGCGGAAGTTACTCCCATAACAAAGTTAATGATTATATCCATCACCCCCACAAATTTTTTATTGATTTTTAAAAAATCTATCCCTGCAGCTGCCTCCCACTTGTGTTGCCAGGCCCCAGCACAGTCTTTAGTCAACAAGAGTCTTTTTGGGGTTTGTTTTGCTATTTTTTACTAACAATTATCTGGTTTCATGGCAATAGTACAATGTGTGGCCATTTTCCTTGGGATGGACGTTGAATTCAACTCCTCCCAGGTTTTGACTAATGCAAATAATTAAAAAAGAAGAACCTTTGTGCTAAAGTCATTCTGTATAAATACTTTTTAATTTATTTGGGGCAAATACCTAGAAGTGGAATGGCTAGGGTATATGGAAAGTTCATGTTTGACTTTTTTTTTTGCGGTACTGGGGATTGAACCCAGGGGCATTCTACCTCCTGGCTACACCCCCAGCCCTAGTTTTTGTTCTTTATTTTGAAATAGGGTCTCACTAAGTTGCGGAGGGACTCACTAAGTAGCTGAGGTTGGTGGCAAACCCAGATCCTCCGGTCTCAGCCTCCCAAGTACTGGGATTACAAGCGTGTGCCACCATGCCTGGCTTGACTTTTTAAGAAAGTATGAAAATATCCAAATGTGTTGTTGTATGCACTAGGAAGGTATGAGAGTTCAATTTGTTTCATATAAACATTTGGTATGGTCAGTTGGTTGAATATTGGGTGTTTGTTTTATTTGCAATTAACGAACAGAAATATTGAGTGTCTTTGCAGAAATTTGTTTCCTATCCTTACACCATCCTTGAACCACATCTGTTTAAATTTTTTGCCAACTTTTCCAAAAGATTTCTAATTTCTTATTCCCAAATTGTAAGAGTTCTTTGTATTTTCTAGATAAAGTCCTATTTGGGGTATATATTTTTCATGTGCATTCTACTAGTCTGTTTTTTTCATTTTCATTTTCATAATGGTATCTTTTTAAGAGTGATTATTTTTAATTTTGATGTATTTAATTTATTGAGGTTCTACTAATTTTTTTGATTTTGGGGTCCTACTTAAGAAATCTTGGCCAAACCTAAGATCATTCAAGTCTTCTTACTGGCTTCTATTCATTTTTAAATTTTAGTTATATATTAAGGTGTGTTATCAATTGTGATTTTGGGATGTATGGTATATACAATTATATGGTATAAGGTAGTGTTTGAGGTTCATCTTATTCGTTCATTCCTTTGTTTATTTACATATGACTATTTACATTTTTCAACACCCTTTTTCGAAAAGAGAATTCTGTTCCCCTTGAGTTGCTGTTGCACATTTTTCAAAATTCAATTGTCCCCGTATGTGTGGCTCTGTGTCTACATTTTTTATTGTTACAATTTTCTATATATTTATCTTTATTCAAATACCACACCCATTTTTATTGTAGCTTTATATAACTGGTCTTGAAATAATAGGGTAAAATTGTTCTTACTTTATTCCTCTTTTTCAATATTTTTTTGCAATTCTATTCCTTTGCATTTCCATATAAATTTTAGAGTGACCTTTCCTGTTTCTCTGTGCCATCTGGTGCCTGGTTGTTCTAGCAGCTGCAATAGATAGGTCGGCCTTGATGAATGGGAGCCCAGGCTGTCAGTCCATTTACAGCCTTCTGTGTCTTATCCCAGGAGCACCGCTTCCACCCATAGGCTGTTGGTCTTGTGATTAGGACGAGATGTGGCACTACTTCTTGATTCAGGTAAATGCTTTATTGCGAGACAGAGGTATTTGTGTCAATTTCGAGAAAAAGGGAAACAAAAAAACCTTCTTAGGAAGGAGTGGGTCACAAAGTTTCAGGGTATTTGGGGCAGCCAAGAACTGGATCCCCATTCTCTGTCCCAGGAGAGCCTCAATCCATTTTTGTTTCATTTTGTTTTTGGTAGTAGAGGCTAAACTCTAGGAGCATTCTACCTATGAGTAGCCCTTTTAATTTTTTTAATTTTGAAGCAGGGTCTCACTAGTTTGCTCAAATTTCCACTAAGGCCCGGCATGGTGGCGCATGCTTGTAATCCTAGTACTTGGGAGGCTGAGACAGGAGGATCCAGGTTCACAGCCAGCCTCAGCTACTTAGTGAGGCCATCTGCAACTTAGTGAGACCCTGTTTCAAAATAAAGAATTTAAAAATAGAGCTGGAGGTGTAGCTCGGAGCTATTATGCCCCTGGTTTCAATCCCCAGTACCGTAAAAAAAAGTCTCACTAAGTTTCTGAAGCTGTGCTTGAACCTGTTTCAGCCTCCCACGTACTGGGATAACAGGTGTGTACCACCACACCCAATGCCCAGTGGTGCCCTAATCCATTTTAATTGCAGCCCTGTCCTCACAATGGTAGGTCTTGCCAAAACTGAAAAGTTGACATTCTGTGACCCTCTCTTGCCTATTATTAAGTCTCAGGTCTGATGTACATGGTTTCCTTCCCTCCAGTTGCAGGGGATTAGCATCTTTTTATATGATGGTATAGACACTTTGTAGCTTTGCTTTAATTTGGTGGCTAATGAATCTTGACCATTCAACATCTCTTCTAATGTATCAATCAATATTCTCCAGAACCTGCCATTTCATTCTACTTCTATTTCCTCCAATATCTCAAAGACCTGACATATAATGTTACCAATGCATGAGCTTGTTAAGGTATTCCATCCTGCATCTCCACCAGTGATTCTTCATGAAGGCTCTGCTGCCCTGTTCTAAGGGGTATCATACTACATTTACACCACCAGGATGGGCTCCACATTGTCACCAACTAACAGATCATGGGCCTCAAATGTCCTGTTTTAAGTCGACTCCAAGGTCCACTCTTGGCAGAGTACCATCAAGTAGGTTTTCAGGAACGACTCTTTGAACCAGAAATTTGCATAGTGGTAGTTATTGGGCATTACTCTCAGGCACGATAACAGTGTGAGAAGAAGATTTAGACAAAAAAAAAAATTGTGATAGAGAACAGAGCCCACAGTTGATTCAGTGTGAAATGTTTGACCTGGAAGACACTTTTAGATATATATAATCCAAACTAAGGTAGGAGTCATACATGCACATCCAACAGTTAATGAGTGTGAGGAACCTTTGCTTGGAGAGGGGATAAAGCCCTTAGTGGAACAGATTCTTTAAGAGGAAAAGAATCCTCAGGTGTGGTTGTGCACATCTGTAATCCTATTACTTGGGAGGCTGAGACAGGAAGATCACAGGTTTGAAGATAGCCTCAGAAATTTAGCAAAACTCTCAGCCACCTACTGAGACCCTGATTCAAAATTAAAAAAAAAAAATAGAAAGGGCTGGAAGTGTAGCTCAGAGGTAGAATGCCCCTGGGTTCAATCCTCAGTAACACACACACACACACACACACACACACACACACACACACACACACACAGAGAGAGAGAGAAAAGAATCCCATCGGATGCACTCAGCTCTAAACCATAACAAGGCAACATTTTTACAATTTGGAGAGAATTTCTGGGATCCTGAAAGAGACGTCTGTCCAATGCACCACATCCTCCAATCCGTCATGTTTTCAATGAACGACAGAGCACATCAATAGCATTATTAAAAACAGCCCCTCGTCCTGTGCACGCGTTTTTGCTTCAATTATCCATGTGCAATTACTCACCAACAGGGAAGCGGCAGCTATCTCAGAGTATCAGAATGCCTGGCCGTTGTTTATGTTCCGCCTCACATTTTGTATATTCTTTTAATTTCTTTGAAAATGAGAAAGCATTGCTTATATAACCAGAAATGCCAAGACGTCTGTTTTTATGGATGAAATGTATTTTTCAATTTAGAAACAATAACAGCAAAGAAATTAGATCCTGTGTCCCTCTAAATCCTGATATGCTTTTAGATTTTTAGGATTTTGCTTTTGGGGTCATCGAAGAAAATAAATGAGGGCTGGGAACGTAGTTAAGGGTTCCAGCACTTGCCTCGCATTCGTGAAACCCGAGTTCAATCGCCAGCACTGCCAAAAATAAATAAAGACAAGAGTTTATATTTATTCAGCAAAAAATTTTAATTAAAATAATTCAACTTGAAATTTATTTTTAACTTCTATCTATGCCAGAAAGTTCCAGTTAAATAGATGTAATCACAGCCATGCATGATGGCACAGGCCTGTATTCCCAGTACTTAGGAGGCTGAGACAGGAGGATTACAAGAACAAAACCAGCCTCAGCAAGACCCTCAGCAACTTAGCAAGACCCTATTTTTTTTAAAGTAAAATAAAAGGAGTTGGAGGTGTAGTTTGTCGATAGAATGGCCCTGGGTTCAATTCTCTCTCTCTCTCTCTCTCTCTATATATATATATATATATATATAGTCACAAAAAGTGAAAAGTCGAATGCTCTCCCTAATATGCAGAAGCTAGGGAGAATAGGGCGTAAGAGGGATTCCAGACAAAGACGGAGAAAATCTTAGATGAGCAAAGAAGGCGACCTAACTGAGGGAGATGGAAGGGGAGAAGAGGGAAACACCCTAATGCACAGGATGTACATACACAAACTTATCAAAGCCAACTACTGTGCTGAGCACAAGAAGGAGGGAAGGGGAAGGGAATGGGGTTGGAAATTGGGGGAGGGCTAACTGACCAATGTGTGCATGTATACTTCTACTACCCTGAAACCCATCAAGATGTATGATTACAATGCACCAATAAAAATTTAAAAAGCATATGCATAAATATATATATATATATGCACACATATATGTGTGAAATCGCTCTTTTTTATTAATGTACATTAAACCTCTCTAATTTTATACATTTTATGAACAAAGATTTCAATGAACTGAGTCTTTCACTGTTTATATCCTTGTTTCTGTTTTATGCCTCTTGTAACCATAGTTCGCTTTGGGTGTTATTTCAATTTCTAGGTGCAATTCGCATTATCTTTCGGTGCCATTTTTCAAGGCACTGTTTGTAGGTCAATCTCCCCGTGTTCTCTGTGGATACTGTCATTTTCCTCAATAAGGCCTTTAACAGGCCCCTTCTCCCTGAACTGCAGCTTGCAGTGAGACTAACAGGCTTTTGAAGTTGCTTGTTAGATTTTCTTTGATGTGTTTCTGAAGATTGTGGAGAACACAATCAACCCCTGGTGTGTTCATATATGTTTTGATGTCTTTTCAAATCCAATTTTTGTTTCTAAAGTGGAGAAGTTCACAACCACATTTCTAACAGTTTCTGTCCTTCTGAACTAACTTCTTGCATCCTCTCACCTTAATCACGCTGATGGCATTAAAATGTTCACATCTACGAAATTGAAAATAGAAGGATCATGATATCTAAATATGCTCGTGAGAGAATGAGGTGTATAGTAGATCCTATTATGGACCTATAAAATTTCATGATTTAATTGAATTTATATTCATTTTATTAAGGGATTTTGGGGGGAACATCAAAGTAGCAGGAGGAGATGGCGTAATAAGCAGACTCACAGATTATAGTTTGTCTTTATCAAAGCATTTCCCTAAGAGTATGGGAATATTTCTGACTAATTACTCTAAAAGGAAGCTGTATGATTAACTGGGCTACTGATGAGTACGTTTTACTTTGGGGATATAATGGGCCATTATTACTAATGAGATTCCCCAAATCTAAAAGCCAGAGTTCTATAGTCAGGCATGAAAATTCCTCCCCTGCTTCTCCTGCCATGCATTGTCCTACTATCAGTTAAAGCCCAGTGGAAACTCACGATGGCTACCTCCGAATTAGTGAGGGAGAAGCAATGAGAATGATAATGTACACAATGAGTAGATGTTGCGAAGAAAGGTAAAGGAATGAAGATTTGCAAACGTCTGTGCCATTCATTCCGCAATAGTTTCTATTTGCTATATTAAAGGAATGATCGTTTAAAGTTGAAGTGATTCTTACTTGCTTTATTACAATTCCTATCACATCTTAGTTCAATTAGTTAATTATATCTGTTGAAAATTAATTTATTCTTAATGGGAGGGAAAATAATTAAACCTTATGTTTTTGTTTGTTTGTTTTATCTCAGAACTCAGTTTTTCTTCACATGACTTCATACTGACAATTCCAGCCAACTGTTCACCTGCTTTCAAGAAGAAGTTCTTAAAGACTAAAACCAAGCCTGGCACAGTGGTGCACAGCTGTAATCCCAGTGCCTAGGAAGCTGAGACAGGAAGATCACAGGCTCCGGGCCAGTCTCCGCAATTTAGTGTGACCCTGTTTCAAAATAAAAAATAAAATAGGGCTGGGGTATAGTTTGGAGGCAGAATGCCCCTGGGTCTAAACCCTAGTACCATAAGCACACACACCCTCAAAAAATTATTATCAAGAAAATTCAAGAAGTCTAAAGTGAAGAGCAATCTCATTCTCTAGAAATCTTCTTTGAACATGCTAACATCAACAAAGCTATGTGATGTTCTTCTAGAGCCCTGCACACATGCAAATAGCAAATAGCTTTATCTGTTTATATGTCCTTATCAATAAATAGATTAATAAGAAATTGTTTCTTCAAATCAAATTGTTTCTTTAAATCTTTATCATTTATCCTTGTCACCTGACATAAAATATTGTCACCTGACATAAAATAGATGATCGATAAATGTTAATTTCCCAAAATGCATGTCATTTTTAAAACATCCTGCCAAGATAACGTCTTTACAAGGCCATTTCTCCCCTCAAAAATCAGCACCAGAGAAACTATAAAAGAAAAGCTAAAATACAAGAAATGAAAACAATAATAATGAGCCAAGAGAAACACTTTAAATGCAGAGGTAGAAAGAAATGGAAGAGGTAGAAAAAGCAACGACAGTACCTAAAGAAAGTATAAACAAATTTTTTTGAGGGGAAAAGCCCTAATTATACAGGAAGTAATGAAATAAATATTAATAAATTATTCTACATAAAATCAGAAAGTTATATTTGCCAAAAGACTCCATCAAGAAAGTGAAAGTACAGGGCAGAGACAAGGAGATTCTATATTTGCAACAGACGCAATAGACAAGAGACTTACATCCAGAATTCAGAAAAAAATACCAATGCAGAACAGGAAAAATAGAGATAACACTGCATATCACAGTAATCATGCCCTTGAACACTCGATTCAGTAATGTTAAAACAAAACTATTAAGCATATAAAAGGCACTCAATTTATGCGTTAATATTTAGGGAGAATGTAAATTACAAGGATGGTTAGTAATACTGCAACAGATGAATAAAATAAAAAAAAGTCTGATGATGCCAAGTATTGTAAAGAATGTGGAACACTTGAATCTTTATACCTACTTGTTGGATTGTAAATTAGATTGCTCTGAGGAATAACTGGGCATAAACTACTAATGCAAGTATCATTTTAATCCTATGAGCTGCTATTCCACTGCTGGTGACATCCCAAGGAATCTTACACCACTGCGCATGATCAAATGTTAACGGTGGCACCATTTACAAAAGGAATAACAACAGAACATTAAAACAGACTAAATGTTCATCGTTAGCAGAACTCATGCTTAAGTGTGATATGCTCACGTGGTGGACTATTATGCAATCATGAAAATAAACAAAATGCTGCTACTCAAGATCATGGATATGTGTCCCAAACATAAAAGTTAGAAGTCAGTTATGAATAAATACATACTTAAGATTTCAGACTTCTGGACAGAAAACAGCAGCAGCAGCACCAGCAGAAAGCCCATCATTCCCAGGCTATGGACCCTATTTTATCAAATAATTGGGGAAAGCTCAGAGCTGGCACACATTCTAAGAAAAGTATAGGTAGAAATGTATCCATAATATAAGTAATTATTTTTTTAAATTTTGGTACTGGGGATTAAACCCAGATATGTTCTACCTTTGTGCCACACCCCCGGCTCTATTTTACTTTTTAAAAATTTGAAACAGGGTCTTGCAAAGTTGCTGAGCCTAGCTTTAGACCTGTAATCCTCCTATCTCAGCCTCCAAAATACTGGGATTACAGGAGTGTGCCACCACACCCACAAATAATTACTTTTAAAACCAGGAATAAATGGACAAAGTTATGCACTAGAGCTTTTTAAAAATGATGTATTATATATATTTTATAGATAAAAGGTGATAATCGGAAAAATGAGTGTCATCATATATATCATTTTCCAGTAGTTATTTTAGAGGAAAAAAACAATTCAGGAATCAAATGGAAAAATTCTCATTTTCCTCCAAAATTTGTATTCCTATCTGCAGAAAAAAAATTGTTTGATTATAACTTGACACTTTCCCCCAGTATCCATGATTTCCTTTTGCATGATACATTTGTCAGGTTAGAATGGTTATTAACATGTAGATATTCTACTTAACTAAGAACATTCACATCTATTCTAGTTAATGCCTTCTAAGTCCAAGCCAAATTGCATTCTCTTCTAAGAAATACTTTTAGCAAATTAGAATCAAGTAATTTATTTCCCTACTGTTAGGATAGTCATTACTGTCTCTAATACCTAATCAAGAATTAATCATCTAGTTGCTAAACAAAGCAATTGTACCATATGTGATAATTTTATTCATATTATTGCTAAATAGTTCATGTGCTTTCCCTATTTTATGTACATAAGAAATGTAAGCTTTTTAAAAGTATCAAAATAGTACTTATCAGTCTTAAAGCATATATTAAATTCTACATGTTGGCATTGAATCATTTATTTACATATTAATATTGTTCTGTATAAATACGCCATAAAATTAACTCAAATCAAAGTAGGTGTACCATTTTTCAATTCTTATGGATAATATTTTCTGTGGATGCTAGGTCTTATTTATTATTGCACAATATTTAATGTTTGGTAACTACTAAGTGTTGTCAATGAGTTAATGATTTTTCTTTTTCAAAAAACTTGCACATTAAGAGAAAGTAGAGTTTATTCTATAGTAGTAGATAATTTAATATTTCATTAATGAAATATGAATGCATATACATATATTCATACATTATATGATTAATACTTGTAATAACTATTTACGTGAAACATGTTGTCATAATTTCAATGTAAGTGGCATTTGTGGAATTTTTTATTATAGGAAATTTACTTCTTCATCCATCTATTCCATATTTCTCTGTATCATTTTTGAACATGAATATATCTTAATTACAAAAAGCACATATCTTTACTCCTATGGAGGTTTATAAAACCGGACTTTTAACATTTTAAGACTGCTTAGACCTTCAATGAAATGAGTTTTGAGAGATAAGAAAGCCATAAGGGATAGACAAATGGTTTTGAAGGCTTCTGATAGCTGGTTTTCCCAGAAGTTTTTGAAGCAAGGGCTGTAATTTCCACTGTTACAGTAAGCCATTTATTCTAAAAACAGGAAGGGAGTATCTATCATTTGGATATTTTAAAATACCTCCCATAATACATTACTGATAAATGAATCTTTGCAGTGCCAGGCTATAATGGAGTAACTGAAATAGGACGTTCCTTGGGTGAGATTCTCCATTTCTGCTAAGGAGTGCCTCTCAGTTCAGGGACTGATATTTTCATTTGTTTTGGGAACCTTAGCATTCTTAGTTTTAATATCAAGAGTTGTTCAGGAATTCTTTTACCTGTGAATTTACTGATAAAACTCTATCAGAATAACTCTTGCCCTTTGACACATTTTGTTTTGTTTTGAGTATTTACCTTCGATGGTAAATTAGCTCCCAGCATTCAGGAGGACACATTTGTCCTAGTCTTATATAATGGTTCTGACTGCAAGGTCAAGAAAATGATAAGGAGTCCTGAAAAGTCCTGCCTCAGACACCATGTTGCTCAAGAACTTAATTTCATCCCTTGAGTGATGTGATAATTTAGTAAATGAACCAAAATATCTATTTTTAGAAAAAGAGAATGGTAAGGTCTAATGTACCCTTTTCAGCTTGATGGATGTAGCATTTCCAAGGATTGTAAGTGACCCTGTGAAACGCTGCTGCACTTATCCCTTCTCTGCAGGGAAGGAACAAGTAGTATCTGATGTACTTGGGTATGACTTTTCCCATCAAAGAGACTGGGAAAGACCATGGATTTCGTGTCTGTAAAAGCTTCTAAGAAAAAAAAGAAAAAGGAAAACATTGTATGTATATGAGAGACTTTAAAATTGGCTTATCAAAGAAAAAAGAATATTCGAGCACTCAAATAGCATGTCTAATGGTATGGATATTATAGAGATAAATCCCTCACCGGTTTTTTGCGATCATTATATACTGATAATAAACAAAACATTCTTGTTCTACTTATATTTTCTCAGAATGTTTCACCTTAAAAATCCTTTGTCTACTTGTTTTAATAATCAGGAATGGTGTCTTTGGCAAATCCAGGAATCTAGGAAATTATCCGTTTAATCAAAATTTATTTTTCTGGAGATAAATGGTACACTGCATTTAGCAATTTACATTCAGAAAACTGAAGATGGAGCTAGGTGTTGTGACACAGCCCTGTGATCCCAGTACTTGGGAGCCTGAGATAGGAGGATTGCAGGTTCGAGGCCAGGCTCAGCAATTTAGGAAGACCTTGATTCAAAATAAAAAGGAATGGGGTGTAGCTTAGAGGTAGAATGCCCCATGGGCTCAATCCCTAATGCCTAAATAAATAAAAAATAATTAAGAATGAAAAATGAAAAAAATAGATTTTCATGTTTTCAAAAAATACTTACCAAATTGAATATGAGATTTTGCTCAAAATTTTCCCTAAAATACAACCCAAACTCCACACAGACTTTTTTTTTTTTTTTTTTTTTTTGCGGTACCGGGGATTGAACGCAGGGGTGTTCTACCACTGGCCCTATTTTTTATACTTTATTTTGAAACCGGGTCTCACGAAGTTGCGGAGG
>PVJS01017715.1:5999-35897 GCA_004027185.1 Glis glis
ATGCACACATTGCCCGATTTGCCCTCCCTCAAATCCCACCCCGTTCCCTCCCCGTTCCCTCCCTTTAGTGCTTTGCACAGTGATTTGAGTTTTATAAGTTTGGATGTATACCTCCTGCGTTTTAGTGTGTTACCCTCCACCCCCCTCCCAACTCCCTCAGATAGGTCCTCTTCTTTGTTTATCTAAAGCTTTCCCCTTCAAACCAACACTTTTAAAATGATCTAACAATATAAAATTCACATCAGCTGGCATCCAATAAAAAAATATTGCCAGGTATGCAAGGAAGGAAAATGTTAACCATAGCCAGTAAAAAAAGTCAACAGGAACAGACCCAGAAATGGCAGAGGTGATGACATTACCAAATAAGAACATTAAATAAGTGTGCTGTAAATGCTCAACACAATAGAGAAAAAGCTGAACACGATGAAGAGAGAAATAGAAGATATAACACTAAAATAGAACTTCTACATATGAAAAATGCAATATCAGAGATGAAAATTCACTGTTTATAAAAGCAACAATTACTACTTGGAGTACTCTAAGGAATACCCACACACGTATATATTTATGTATACAAAATAGAAAATCAATTATACAAACCATGTACAGCCTATTTTAACATTTTGGCTGCTATTTTTCCAGACTTTTATTTGCCTGTCAAATAAAATACACATATCATTAATATCATTTGAAACATTAAAATATTAATGCAATTGTTTTAGTTATAATAATTTATATGGATCTGCGATTAATTTTAACTTTGAATAAGAATTTTAATATATTCACCTGACATGTTATATTCTTTATTAGATTTATTAAGCTTACCCTCAAGGGTCAGAAAAATATACTTCCATCAAATATAAATAAATTATCATAAGTAGGGCACAGTGGTACATGCCTGTGATCTCAGCTACTCAGGAGGCTGAGGCAGGAGAATCATAAATTTGAGGTCAGCTTGAGCAACTTAGGGAGACCCTGCCTCAAATAAAAAGGACTGAGGATGTAGTTCAGTGATAGAGAACCCCCGGGTTCAAGCTCTAGTACTGGGGAAAAAAAGATAATTCCAAAAGAGAAATTTAAATATATTGCAGCAAATTTATTACTAGTGATATTAAGATGTAATTTCCCAAACTATTACTATATAAGTGATGACAGGTATTTAAATGTCTTAATTCCAGTACCTTTACTAAATTGAAAGTTCCATTATACAATATAAAATGTGCTTTGGAAATTCAGGGGGTTTTTGGTTGTTTTACTTTTTTATATACTTCTCTTCTTGCATTGTAACTATACATCATAGAGAGGTTCAAAGTGATAGAAACATACAGCACACAGCACTTGATGTGTTCACCTCCAGATCCCACCTGCTCCCACCCCCTTGCACATATTAGTGACATTGGTAATGAGTCCTTCATATATGGACATAGCATTGTTTGAACTGTTTCCTTCATCAATTCTCCTTTTTCCCTTTCCCCACCTTCCTCCCCCAATCCCCCCAATCCTCCCCCAATCTCCTCATTTATCTGAAGTAACTTTTGTTTACTTTTCTTTTTTCTTTATTTTTTGGTGGTACTAGGGATTGAACTCACAAAAGTTCTATCATAACTACACCCCAGCCCTTTTTTTTTTTTGAGGTACCGGGGATTGAACCCAGGGGCGTTCTACCTCCGCGCTACACCCCCAGACCTATTTTTTATACTTTATTTTGAAACCGGGTCTCACAAAGTTGTGGAGGGCCTCACTAGGTAGAGAGAGAGAGAGAGAGAGAGAGAGAGAGAGAGAGAGAGAGAGCTGAGGCTGGCTGCAAACCCAGATCCTCCAGTCTCTGCCTCCCAAAGTACTGGGATTACAAGCGTGCACCACCACGCCTGGCTACCCCAGCCCTTTTTTTAATTTATTTTGAAACAGGGTCACACTAAGTTGCTGAGGGTCTCACTAAGTTGCTGAGGCTGCACTTCAGCCTGTAATCCTCCTGTCTCAGCCTCCTAAGGTCTGAGATTACAGGTGTGTGATTATGTTCATAATATCTGTGTTGGCAAATTTGTTGTTTCTTTTTTTTTTGGTGGTACTGGGGATTGAATCCAGAGGCATTCTACCTCCAAGCTCCACCCCCAGTCCTATTTTTAATTCTTTATTTGGAAACAGGGTCTCACTAAGTTGCGGAGGGCCTCACTAAGAAGCTGAGGCTGGCCACGAACCCAGATCCTACGGGCTCAGCCTCCCCAGTACTGGGATTACAAGCGTGCACCACCACGCCTGGCTTGCATTGGAAAATTTGAATGTTTAGTTTAAGATATGGTAATAATTTATTCTTGTCAGTAGTTAGTTTTAAGGCAAAGATGGGAATAGCATATTTAAGAAAAAAGAAGCAGTGGGATGAATATTGTAGTTCAGTGAATCAAGAGTTCTGAAGGATCTAGAAGAAAGGAGAGGTGAGGCTAGAGGTGTTTAGAACCTGCTGATCAAAGGGTGCCGGGTGCATTTGCAAGGACTTGTCTGCTATCGATAGACCCTCACATTCTTTTTTTTTTTTTTGCGGTACCCAGGATTGAACCCAGGGGCATTCTACCTCTGAGCTCCCCCGCAGCCCTATTTTTTATTCTTTATTTTGAAACAGGGTCTCACTAGGTTGCGGAGGGCCTCACTAAGAAGCTGAGGCTGGCCACGAACCAAGATCCTCCTGTCTCAGCCTCCCAAGTACTGGGATTACGAGTGTGCGCCACCACGCCCAGCATAGATCTTCACATTCTAAGTATTAATTTGCTATTTAAAGGTTCTGATATTGTAATTATGTAAATTATAATCAGTTAATGTTTATCATTGAAATCACAGATTTTCAGATTTCTAGATTACCTATGCTGTCTTTTATTGACATTTATTTTTATCTAAATTTTTGACATTTTTACCTTGTTTTAAGTATTTCAGTAGATTTAAGTTTTCACAACAATGAGAAAAAATAAAATTAAATTAGATATTGTTTTTTTTTTTTTTGCGGTACAAGGGATTGAACGCAGGGGCGTTCTACCTCCATGCTATGCCCCCGGCCCTATTTTTTATGCTTTATTTTGAAACCGGGTCTCACGAAGTTGCGGAGGGCCTCACTAAGGAGAAAGAGAGAGAGAGAGAGAGAGAGAGAGAGAGAGAGAGAGACTGGAAGAGAGAGAGAGAGAGAGAGAGACAGAGAGAGAGAGAGCGAGAGCTGAGGCTGGCCGCGAACTCGGATCCTCCGGTCTCCGCCTCCCAAAGTACTGGGATTACAAGCATGCGCCACCACGCCCGGCTTAAATTAGATATTGTTAAAGCAGAACATATTTATTGGTATAGAGATAAATAGAATATCATGAATTTTAACCTGGGAGCTGGTTTTAGCAAAAATGTGCTGATATTCATGTGAAATGTAATAAAGACAAGTTGAATGGTAAATAATGTATAAGATAATACTATATATTCATAGTCAGTGTGTTTTTATAAAAAAATTTCAGAAAAGTAATGAATTTAAATCTCAAAATTATGTTTGCTTTTTGCCAGTGAGACTAATGGCAACATTTATATATGGAAATACATCCTGTCATAAGAGGACTCGTGAGCTCTACTCATTTCATCAGCCGCAAGTCAATTTTGCTCTTTTACATGTCTTGGAAACCTAGTTAACTTATAGTTCCATGTGCAGGTAACCAGCCTTTATGTGTTCCCTCCGAATGGGCTGCTAGTTCCCTAAAAGTTATTTTTCTGTTGGAAGCACCTGTGAGGCAGTCACATGTCCACTATGGCTACAGTAGTCTAGCCCCGTCATTCCTGGCTGGAAAGAGGATTCTCATTCATTCTCTCTCTGTCTCTCCCTCCCACTCTCTCTCTCTTTCTCTCTTCCCTCTCCCCCCAACCCTCTCCCACTCCCCTTTGGAGCAAGGTCTGCTCTCCTGTGTTTTTATTTTTTTTTGGGGAGGGATATCAGGCTGAAGGGGTTTGGTCACAGTCAAAGGGAGATCTGAATGGCAAAGCAAAAAAAAAAAAAAAAAAAAACTGCAATTTACAAAGTGTTAACCATAAAAACAAAACTAGCTCTATACTGGTGTGCAGCACTGCACTTATCTGAGATCAAAACCTTCTGTAAAGTAAGGTGGGATGCAGTATCAGTCTCCAATCAATCTCCAACCTCATTCTCATGAGGAAGTGTCAGAAAACAACTAAAAAAAGAAAAAAAATCACATTCTCAACAAAAATCTGGGTGATTTGATATCTAGGGGGCTCCCTTTTGACTTCCAGCTGAGCCCCCCAGTCAAAGAGAGCTGGGACAAGGATGGGATGAGGAGAGTCACTTTCGATCCTTTCGTGGTTGCTAAAATGTCAATCTAAAAGGCAAGTTGAGGCACACCAAGTGAGAAAACAGAGAGTTTATTGGGGCCAAAGTATGTATGGCCACCTGGATATCACAAATTCTAGTTGCCCCAGAATACCTGCTCTGAAATGGCCCCCATGGGGTCTGGTTTTATAATTACAAAATAGAACAAGAGGGTTACAGCAAACTGGTTGTTACAATTACATAGGTCAACGAAAATAGTGCAGGTTGTTGATTGATAGTTGGCCACTTGTTAATGCATTCCAGGTAAAAATTGTGATACTCAGGAACAGGCATTCTCCAAGCAATTAATTATGCTGATGGCATCAGTACTTTTACAAGAAACTAAACTGAAGAGGCTAAAGGATATATTAACCATGTCATCAGACTTTGGAATTCAGAAGGCATAATCCCTACCCCACAACTCACGACCGCCAGGCCAGAGAGGAGTTAACAGATCCCCTTTCTTATATCTATGTTTTCAGGACAAAATTATAACATTTAGTTTAGTGATCTGGAGTCAGGAAACATTTCATTTCACGAAGTAGAATGAATATTACAATGAATCCAAGAGAGTAGGTTTGATTTATAGACAAACAAAGGCTGAAGAAAATAGAAACAAGACCCAAAAGCCAATGGTGATTTTAAAGGTACTTTCCTGGTAGGGCAGGGACAGGGAGACAGGACAATAAAAAATAACAGATAGGCTAACCTTTTTTGTATGTTTAAGTATTAAGGTAGAGAGAACTTAATTACCATGCCATTTGATTTTTTGCTATTATTTTTGTGTGTGTGTGGTACTAGGGATTGAATCCAGAGAGGCATTCTACCTCCAAGCTATACTCCCAGTGCTTTTTATTTTACTTTTTTTTTTTTGAAACAGGGTCTCTGTAGGTTGCTGAGAGTCTTGCTATGTTGCTGAGGCTGTCCTTAAAACTGTGATCCTCCTGTCTCAGGTTCCCAAGTACTGGGATTTCAGGCACGGACCATCATGCCTGGCTTACCAGGCCATTTGAAACAGGCTTGTTTGGGAAACTTGGCTGTTAATTTATCTAATCCTGATTCCTTGGGAGATCAGATAAACAGCCTAGTTTCAACCTGGTAATATGGAACTTTACTATGCATAACTCCATTTTGATTTTAGCCTAGTGAAGGAGCTTAGTCCAAAAAACTAACTTCCTATAATGTTTATTTAAGAGTACCAGGTATTGTATTAAAAACTTTAGCTCATTTAATCCATACAACAACTCTTAGAGGCAACTAATCTTAATATCATTTCATTTTTCAGGTAATATTACTAAAATAAGCTAGGCATGGTAGTGCACGCCTGTAATCCCAGTATTTGAGAGGCTGAGACAGGAGGATCTCAGGTTCGAGGCCAGGTTCAACAGGTTAGCGAGACACTGTTTCAAAATAAAAAATAAAAAGAGCTGGGTATGTAGTTCGGAGATAGAATACCCCTGGGTTCAATCTCCAGTACAAAAAAAAATCTAAAATACCAGAGATTAAACAATTTACCCAAGGACACACAGCTAATATATGTAATAACCAATGTGTTTACTTAAATAACATTGCTCTGGAGGCTGCATGCTTAAGCACCATACTTACACTATCCCCATAGGGAAATGGCTCTTCTATTTCTCATAAAGACAATATATGCATTTAGAAAATATTGGCCAGGCCATATTTATAAATTTAAAATAAAAGTTGGTATATATACAAAAATGAAATAAACACAAAATAAATAAACATCTCAGTAGTTCATTTATTCACAAGTAAACTTGCTGACTGAGGTCAAACATGTCAGAGAAGTTGTTACCTAATCTTATGGTGGATGGAGCAGCAAAGCTGTTTCCTGATCTACCAGTTACTACTGGGTCTCTGGGCACGTCTCCTACTTTCTGTGTATTTCAGTTTTCTCCTTTGTACCTGGGAAACTTTGTGCTAAATTATTTTTAAAGGACCTTCTCTTTTACCATTTTAGATTTTTTTTATAAGTATGTATAATTTTCTAAAATCAAAGCTAAATCAAAATGCTTTCATTGAAATATAGTCCCTACTAGAGAATCTCAAGTAAATTGTGTTTGGCTTTATGAAGATAGTTTTACTTCTTTTCATTCCAATTAAATAGATTGAAGAAAATTTGTGAGTAAGATGTATTCGTGTTTTCGCTATGATGGCCACTTTTGGGAAATGTTGCCCAAAAAAAAGGGCAGTTTCTGTCTTTTGATTCAAGTTAAGAGAAATGATCTAATGAGACTTAATTGAATGGAAGGCAAAGAACCAAACATACAGTTATCTTTACAGCACTGGGTTATCAATGTTTCCTGCAGGGGTGCCCCAGTACGAATTTTAACACACTTCATGGTAGACACTCAGTATATATTATTACTTTGAATACATAAAGTTCAAAACCTTCCTCCCTCATTCACTTTCTGATAAACACTACATCTACTGCCATCTGGTGTTCAAAAGGAGTACAATATTTTACAAAATCACATACAAATCTTCCACAGGTCAGTTAGTAGACTTCACAAATCTGATTTGGGGTTTTTCCTTTTCCTTTTCTTTTCATTTTTCTTTTTCTTTACTGTTGATATTTTTAACAGTTTGTAATAATTTCACACAACCACACAAACTTTTTTAAATATTTGTGTTTTTTCGCAAATATTTATTTAACTTGTAAAATGGAGCACATCTTATTCAGAAAAACCTCCCTTGAAACCCACAACTTTGGTTTATATTCTGTCTTGATTTGAAACAAAACAAAGTTAGATGTGGTGGCACACCCTTGTAATCTCAGTACTTGGGAGGCTGAGACAGGAAGATTGCAGGTTCACAGCCAGCCTCAGCAATTTAGTGAGGCATCCCACAACTTAGTGAGACCTTGTTTCAAAATAAAAAATAAAATTGGGCTGAGGGTGTAGCTCAGAGATGGAATGCCTGGGTTCAATCCCCAGTCACAAAGAAGAAAGAAGGAAGGAAGGAAGGAAGGAAGGAAGGAAAGTAGGAAGGAAGGAAGGAAAGTAGGAAGGAAGGAGAGAGAAAGAAAGAAAGAAAGAGAGAAAGAAAGAAAGAGAGAAAGAAAAAAAGAGAGAAGGAAGGAAGGAAGGAAGGAAGGAAGGAAAGAAAGAAAGAAAGAAAGAAAGAAAGAAAGAAAGGGCATCTCAGAAACATGAATTTGAAAGAGGGCAGAGGGAAAATAGAAATGGATGTAGATATGGGGATTTATTTTAATTTCTTTTTTCATTCTGAAACTCTGAATGTAATTAAAATTTCTATGAAGTACAAATTAGTTTTTAAATAGAGAATAGCAAGTAAATTTTCTTTGGATTTGTGAAGATACTTTTACTTCTTTTCATTCCAACAAAATAGATGGGAGAAAATTCAAGATGAGTTTTGTTAGTTTCCAAGGAGACCCACAGGTGAGGCATGGGACTAAGGAATAAAACGGGGCAAGATGCTCATGGAATAAAGGCAGCTCTTGAGCGTTGTGAGAGGGAGGTAATGATGGTACCGTAGGGGTGTCATGCTCTTCAAAAGAAGTGTGCCTCCACTCTCCAAGAAAGTCTGTGGGATGCCAGGGCCTTGGCTGTCTTCTGAACAGGTCTTCAAAGGAGATTACTCCCGAGTGTGGACAGGCCTTGAATAGCTTCTCTTTGTCTTCTACACAGACTTCAAATTTGAATTCTACCCCTCATTTCTTCTCTCATTTTCCCCATTTTAACTAGTTTCTACTCTTGAAGGAGAGGAGAAAAGAAAGAGAAAAAACAATGGTACATAAGAGCAGAAGAGGAGGAAGCTTCTGAAGATGGTCTCTGCCTTTTTTGATGAAGTGCAGACATTTCTAATGAAAGTATTATTCCAGCCTGGCGCTGTGGTGCACACCTCTAATCTCAGTACTTGGAAGTCACAAGTCCAAGCCAGCTTCAGCAATTTAGCAAAACCCTGTTTCAAAATAAAAAATAAATAGGCCCGGGTGTATAGCTCAGTGGTAGAATATCCCTGGGTTCAATATCCAATGCCAAAAAAGGTTATTCAGAATTTTGTATTTTGATAAAAGCAGAAGAGGTCAGTGGGACATTCAGTGGCCCCTAGAAAAGTAGGAGATATTAGTTTTACCTAAGCAATGAAAAAAGGAAAGAAGCAAAGAGCAAACTTATGTTTTATTAAATAAGCTATTTTCCCTTTCTATTTTCCTTCCTTCCTTCCCTCCCTCCTTTCCTTCCTTCCATTGAAAAATTTACTCCAAAATCTCTCAACTGGATTTATTTCTATTACTATCTTTGAGTGGTACGAACTTTTGTCTGCACTATAGAAACAGTCTCAGCAGTGCTCTGTTGACATTTAGCATTATCATCTCCAAACAATTCTCCACACTCCCCTATTTAATAAGTGGCCTTCAAGGGTCAAGTTCAAATTCTTTAACCTATATGTTGTGATCTCCAGGATCCAGGTCTTTGCTCTTGTACTTTTCCGTGTTGCAGCACTCTGCCCTCTCTTGACCCACCTCTGTCATCGTGCAGATCTTAAATATCATATTCTCTAAACTCTACCTGACCTACACAGTATGAACTAGATTCCCTTCTTCCATGCTTCCATTACGCTCTGAACTCCCCTTTATCAAAGCATGCATTACATTTTATTGTAATTGTTTGTTTGAATGCCAGCGACAGCTTCCCAGAAATCCTGATGCTTGATTGAGCTGGATCAGGGAGGAGTTCAAGAATTAGTCAGATAGATGGGGTTGGAGGAAGAAGACCTTCAGGCAGAGGGAACATTGTGTGCAAAGACATTTCCCTTTGTGAAACTTAGGGCACTTCTATTTCTGTGTGGATGAAGATTAGGAAGCACTTGGGAGACTGAAGAAAGATAATCCCTGAAGAAAGGAGGCACGTGGTCCTAAAAGGTCTTGAACATACTCTGCTGAGTTGAACTAGGAAAGGAAGTCATTTAGAAGTTTTTGAAAAATGTAAATTTTTACCTCCATACTTGATTTTTAGAAGCATTATTCCTATTATAAAGGAAAAATATGCATTACTCTGGAAATACTGGGAAGGATGCATTAATGTTTGAACAATAATACAGTGGAGAAAGAATAAAGTCTTAAAGAAACCAATGAAATGAAAATGAAGCAGTATGGGAAAAACTGACTTCTGTTTGTTTAAGTAGAATTGAGAGGAATTAAGTACCTACTGGATTCAGATAGGAGAATAGACAGAAGTATCTAGTATAAGTCAGAAGATTTTGACATGGTGACAATAGGTGGTAATGATGATGTCATTACAAACCTCCCTTCACCCAAAAAAGAGTATTGTAAGGGAAACAGCTTTCTAGATGATGAGTGAAGTTTTATACTTGTTGAGTTTGAGATGCTGTAGATAGCCAACTCGAGTGTTTAGGAAGAAGTTGTATATGTACATAATGTTCCCATTAAAAAATTACCCAGGCCAGGCGTAGTGGCGCACACTTGTAATCCCAGTACTTTGGGAGGCGGAGACCGGAGGATCAGGGTTCGCGGCCAGCCTCAGATCTCTCGCTCTCTCTCTCCCTGTCTCTCTCTCTCTCTCTCACTCTCTCTCTCCTTAGTGAGGCCCTCCGCAACTTCGTGAGACCTGGTTTCAAAATAAAGTATAAAAAATAGGGCCAGGGGCGTAGTGCGGAGGTAGAACGCCCCTGCGTTCAATCCCCGGTACAGAAAAAAAAAAAAAAAAAAAAAAAAATTACCCATATGATATTTAAAGCCTAGATATTTTAAAAATGTTAATTCAACACCAAAAGAGTATATGGAACATATTTTCAGAATAAAGTGATATCTTTAGTAGGAGAAGAACTTTGTAAATATGTCTCCCTCAATAATTCTTATTTTCAAAATTGAAAAGTAATAACAATTTTATTTACAATATCACATTGTATGTAATTATTTTATTGCCTTACATGTATCATCTTAGAAACCCACACTTGATGGCAATACACAGAGAAGAGGAAAAAATATTCAATGTATCCTGGGACCCAGTGTATCACAGTTGGTAACAGATAGAGGAAACTGTTGGTTTCCCATCCCCTTTCAGGAACAATAGATTTATTTCTTACAATGTGGGCTCCTGATGGCTCATAGCTGTGATCCTCTTTGGAAACTGCCCTTGATGGAAGGTAGTAGCCTCATGCAAGTTTGTTATCCCTCTCCAAAGGCAGCCCACATCCAAAGGCTGTTTAATGTAGGAGTATAAATGTTCCTTTATTTTGCCAAGACATGGGTTAGAACTGGCCCTGAGTGCAACAGGCTGCTGTCGCAAATGCACTATAGCTCAGCCTCTTCTGCCCAACCTTGCTTCCTTGTTTCCTCTCAAGTGTAATTTTGGAGAGTAGGTCCCAATGAACTTCCACACGACTCTTTCTCTCTGACACCACTGTATCAAAAGCAGGTATATATTGCATAGTAATACTGATAAAAATATCAATCATCCTATCCTATATTATTCTAGAAAACCTGTAGGAGTTTTGAGGAAAATAGTCTCTGGTCTCAGCATACTACTATATTTCTGACATTTCAGTGGAAAGATAAAAATAAAAGCATTGGAGGATAGAGAATGAGTTGATCGAAGGTAAAGGCTGTGGTAGGAGACTGGAGCACCCTCCAAGCCATTTAGATGGCCGTTTATAATGAGGCTGTAGACTGGAGGTACTGAGCCCTATTGTAGAGAAGTTGAGGACAAGTGAAAACTCCCCACTGACTGGTTCCAGTCATGGGCCTGCACTGAGGACCCCTTACCTGGAGATCCTGCTACTCTTTATATTGCTCTTTACCGCAGACTTTTAGTGTGGTTAAAGATGACTATGGGCTGGAGATGGAGCTAGGGCAGAGCATTTGCCTAGCATGCACAAGGCCCCATGTTCGGTCCCCAGCACCAAAAACAACAACTGAACAAACATGTAGATAAACCATCAGCGATATGTGGACTGAGGAGCAAGCACCTGGCCACCTGGCCTCCTAACCACTCAGCTGCCCTCAGGGGGCCAGTTCCCATTTTTCCTCAAACCAAGTTCTAAAGGACCTACAGACTCTGGTACCCTTGGGATAGCTAGGAACACAGAAGACAGGGGAATGTTCTCTTTATAGCCAGTGCTCTCTGTGAGATTTGGAATAGGTGCAAAACTGAGGTGTTTTTATTCTTTCCTCTATGAGGTAAGGAAACTCTAGAACTTCAGAGCACTTTCTGTGGATCCGGTTTTGATCTCACTCATTCCAAGCCCTAGATGACCAACAAATCTTGGTTCCCTGAAAGCATTAGGAACAGATAAAGGGATGGTCTTATTCTTTTGTCCCCTAGGGCCAACACTGCTCTGTGAGATTGGGAAGAAACACAGAACTGCAGCTTTCCCTCCATCATGGAAGTAAGGAAGTGAAGAAAGCCTTGTCTCCAAACTGACAGTGCACTCCATGATGGGCTGGTCTCCATCGTGTCTCATATCAAGGGCTGCCAACCAGTGAAAGCCTCATGGTCAAAATCAGTCCATGAAAATGGAAGAGGTGAAATATTCAGGCAACAAAGCGAACCTGCAAGGAATATGAAAAATCAAGAAAACACTATGAAATCAAAAGAAGAAAACATTGTTAAGTCTTTTTAAGATATGCATATTAATATATATTACAAACATATTGTAAACAACATCACACACTATTATCCTTGCTTTATAGTTTTTTCAAATTTTAAAAGATATATACAGAAACATATATTTTATATTTACTCATGGTGCTGTATTTACCCTAGTGCTCCTCATTTCATTATTTAAATTTACATTTATATCTGCTATCATTTACTTTCCATCTGAAGAAATTCCTTCGGCCTTTCCTGTAGTAAGGCACCACTGGTGGCAAATTCAATTCACTTTGTTTGTCTTAAAAAGTACTTATCTCCAGCCAGACTTGGTGGCACACCTCTGTAACCCCAGTACTTGGGAGGCTAGACAGGAGTGTCGCAGGATTGAGATCAGCCACAGCAACTAAGTGAGATTCTCAGTAACCTAGAAAGATGGTTTCAAGATAAAACACCCCTGGGTTCAATCCCCAGTACCATAAAAACAAAACAAACCCCCCAAAAGTACTTATCTTCATTACCACTATATTAAATTACTAGATGTTGGCCCACAGGTCATTGAAATATTTTTTAAGGTTTTTCTTTCTTTGTTAAATTTGTAGTTTTTATTCCTACAGCTTCAAGTTCATTGTTCTCTTCTGCAGTGTCTAATCTACCTTAGAACCCATTCCATTTATTTTTTTATTTCAGATGATTTTATTTTTATATCTAAGACTTCGATTTGGGACTTTCCTTCCTCCCCTTTTTTTTTTGTATTGGGAATTGAATTGAACTCAGAGATATGAGTAACACACCCCCAGCTTCTTTTTTTTTTTTTTTTGAAACAGGGTCTTGATAAATTGCTAAAGCCTGTAATCATCCTCTCTCAGCCTTCAAGTACTGGGATTAGACACATGTGCCACCACACCCAGCTAAGTATTTTTAATTTCTCTCATTATACTCATATTCTTTTACATCTTTGTCCATAGTCACATTATTCATAATACTTATAATATTTATTTTAATGTCCTATTCATATATATAATATATATGAATATATATATAATATGAATATATATGAATATATATAATATATAATATGAATATGAATATATATAATATGAATATATATATAATGTCCTATTCATATATATTTCATAATTTATATAACTAAATTTGTCTCTTTTTTAATTGTAGTTGAAAGTCATATTTTCTGTTTCTTTCCTATCATTTTTTTTCTTTATTGGTGGGACGGGGGATTGAAGCCAGGGGCATTCTACCTCCGGGCTACACCCCAAGCCCTATTTTTCATTCTTTATTTTGAAACAGGGTCTCACTAAGTTGCGGAGGGTCTCACTAAGTAGCTGAGGCTGGCCGTGAACCCGGATCCTCTGGTCTCAGCCTCCCAAGTACTAGGATTACAAGCGTGTGCCACCCGCCCAGCTCTTTCCTATCTTGAATGAAGGCTTTGATTGGATACAGAACAATGTGAATTTTACATCATGGAGATTCATATTTTTATATTTTATTTTCTTCCTTAACTATCGCATTCTCTTATTTTTATATTAATCTTTTTGAGGTTTGTATTTCAGTGTAAGTCAAGTGAAGAGAACCCCTCAATATAGGGAAGGGATCCTTAAATTTAGTTGTCTCAAATCCTCTTCTGTCATGTTTCATGCCCTGTGATGCCTGTTGCTTAATTTCTAAAAATATTTCCTTCATATATTTTATTTGGTTTTCTAGTTGTTACAGTAAGTCAGCCATTTCCACAGCAGTTAATTCTTCATAAATGAAAGCAGATGACAGTGACTTTATTTTTAAATAATTTTTTTGTGGTACTGGGGCTTGAACCCAGGGGCATTTTACCTCCGAGCTACACCCCCAGCCCTATTTTTTATTCTTTATTTTGAAACAGGGTCTCACTAAGTTGCGGAGGGCCTCACTAAGTAGCTGAGGCTGGCCGTGAACCCGGATCCTCTGGTCTCAGCCTCCCAAGTACTAGGATTACAAGCGTGTGCCACCACACCCAACGATTTTTAAATAATCTTAAATAAATTCTATTTATTCAATGATTGTACCCCCACACAAATGACAGCTTAGAATTTCAATTTTTCTCCTGCACATTCATGTATTTATTTGTATGCATTAAGCCAACAAAGATGAACAGAGAATGACTAAATGGAAAACATAACCATAACAGAGTAATTATATAAATAAAACCTTTTGCAAGTATTCGGCAACATAGAATCACCAGAGCATCTAGACAAATGATGCTATCATTAATCCCAAAAATAATAAATTATGTACATACAGGTAATGTTAAATAAGATGTACCGATAACATAATTGTCACCAAGGTAAAACAACATAAAACAATGTTGAACATACAGACAGCATTGCGGTGCAGTCTTAAAAATGCCTATAAGTGCTTTCTATTTAATAATTCATGGTATAGTATACCACATTTCCATTTCTTATTGAAGATTTGTTTAAAAGACTAAGGTCTCCATAATGCAATAATAAAAGTATATAAAAAAGGCTTAGATCTGACCAGAGGGCTATCCACCTTCCCTCAACAATAGCAGCAACTAGCAGAATTACCAACACACTTTAGACAAGTGTGTTGGTGATTCTGGTTAATTGAGGTGAGTACACAAAAACTGTGAACTTGTAAATTTAATGCATGGTCTGTGATTGGGAAAATGTGCCCATTATTCTTTTTCATCTAAAATCATAAAATAGTGATGCGATCATACTGGGTATTAATGATAGCTATTCCAGGAAAGTGCCTGTAGGCTCCTGACACTTCTTGTCATTGGTGATAAAAAATGGAGCAGAGTGGATTCTTGTCCTGCAAGCCATCCCATCAGCACACTTCACCACTGAGCTCCGGCTCACAGCACTTTCCCAGTTACACGGTGGCTTCATGATAGCTGCTTTTGCTTCTTACATACTCTGCAGTGTGTTCTGGATTTTCCTACTCTAGGCTATAAAATGTTTTACATTGCTGTTTAGTGTTACATTTCTGGTTGTTGCGCTGATGTACATCAGTTTTCTGTAGAAAGAATGCAAGTCAATGCAAGATAATGCCCATGCAATCGATGACTTGCAAGCTTTGAATCACACTTTCTTCCTGTACAGATCAATCACTAGTGAAAGTGTCCAATTACTTCCCTCAGAGTGTATTTGGGAATAGCATTAAGTAGAGGGAGACTGATATGGCCACCTGTTTATAACTATAGATTATTTATGAGATAATTCCTGTATGCATCAAAGCGGCTGCAGCAGAGCTCTCCAGCAGATCTGGTTCCTTGTGCTTAGGCTGCCGCAGGGCTCTCCAGCCCTGCCCTGGATGACCCAGTCTTTTCTGCTGTAGAAGGCAATGTAAGGACACTGCAATATATTTAATAGTTAAAGGTTCAGAAGGAAATCAGACATCTTAGAGATAAATCTTTGCCTCTTTCTGTGACATATAAGAAAAATAAACAATATACCTCCTTTAATAAAATGATGTTACTATTGTAGAGACTTTCTTGTCCTAAATGTGTCAGTACTTTACTTTAATCTAAAGAAGGTTCACTTGGTTGAAAGAAAAAAAAACAAACTTTCCTTGATCAGAACTATCTATCATGACTGATAGAACAATTTTAAAACATATTTATTCAGTTACTAAGGCTCTTACATGTACTGAAACTGCAGATGTATCCAACAATCAAAAGACAGTCTTAATTCACCACTGCACTGTTTTATGGGTTCATGATAATTTCTTTACAATTAAGTTCTTTTGTGTGTGTGTGGTACTAGGGATTGAATCCAGGGGTGTTATACTTCTGAGAAACACTCCCATAATAGTTTCTTTTTTTTCCTCTCCTCTTTTCTCCTTTCTGCTTTTTCTCTCTCTCCTTCTTTAACAAAAATAAGATTTAAGTGTATTCTAGAGGAACCTACTATAGGAGATAATATTTGAATTCTTTCAGTTTTAAGACCAAAAAAAAAGGTTAAAAGTTACATTGATGTATGGATCAGGAAAAAGTTATAATAATGGAAAAAATAAGTCACACTGCAAGGGGATAATTTGAGGCAAATTTTAGACAATGGTCTTATAAAAAATGTGGGCAAGGTTTAAGGAGAAATCAAGGTATTCTACTTCTAAGACCAAAAAGACAAGCAGGTGAGTAGTTACCAAAAAATCCCTAGAGAAAAGACATAGCTGTAAGAGACATTTTGTTTGTTTTGATAATTTTTATTGGTGTATTATAATTATGCACAATAGTGGGAATCATTGTAATATATTTGAGCCTGTACATAACACAATTTGACAATTCATTCCCCAGTACCTCCCTTTTCTCTCTTCGCCTCCCACCTCCTGATTCCTTTTCTCTACTTGTCTCCCTTCTATTTTCATGAGATTCCCCTTTATCCCTTTTTTCTCTATAGCTTCCACATATGAGAGAAAACATACGACCCTTGACTTTTTCACTGAAGTTGTGGCTGGAGGTCAAAAGCAAACACTAAACAAAGTGAGCTGGGAGGAAGCAAGTACTTAGTCTGGTGATTCCCTTTGGCCCAACCCAACAAGAAGCAAGTAGCCAAGAGAAGCTATTGAAGCAACTATTGTGGGGAAGCCTGTAAGAGCTCAGGCCAGAGAAGAAAAACAGAAAGTAGTCCTGGAATGGCAGAAGGAAAATTCCAGTACAGCCGGCAATTTCTGGTTAGAAATATTCTAATCTGACAAATTTCAGTTATTCCTAGACCTCTGCTACCTAATAGAACTTTCTGAGTTAATGTAAGTACAATAAAAGTTGTGCTATAATGTTTGGTAGACTCTAGACACTGACTTATTCAATACTGGAAATGTGACTACTGGGACTTAGATATCAAATTTTAAATTTCACTTTATTTTATTTGCTAATTACTTTAAATTTCAACAGCCACATATATCTACCAGTGCAGATCTAGATAATTTTTCTTAACAATTAGTATACATTAGAATCACCTGGAGATGATAGAACATACATATCTTTGCCCCATCCCTCTAGTTTCTGATTCTGTCTTTGGGCAACTGAATTTGCATTCCTGAGAATTTCCAGACACAAAACAATAAAAAAATTAAAAACTTAAAGATAGAAAATTCTCAAATGCAGCCATAGAGAGATGACACATTATCTACTGAGGACTATCCATTGAGTGGGAATGGCTTTCTCATCTGAAGCCATGGAAGCCAGAAGGAAGGAGTAAAACATAGAACTACGAATTCTATATCCAGCGAATTCCTCCTTTAGGAATGAAAGTGAAATAAAAACATTCTCAGAGGGAGAAAAAATAGAATTTGTCACTAGCAGACACAATTCTTAAAGATTGGCTAGAAAGAAATCTTCAAACAATGTATAAAAAGTGAATTATGGAACATCAGGAAAAAAGAAGTGATAATGCAGAGAAAAGAAATATGGGTACATATAATGGGTTTTATAAGTTGCATTTGATGATTAGACCAGAATTACAGCACTGCCTGATTCCCACGATGATGATATTTGAAACATGGAGAAGATAAAAAGACCTGAATGGGAATAAGGTCTTCACATTTCACACAAAGTGGTAACTTGCTGATAGAATCGTAACTCATAGGTAAGTAAATAAATCAATAGAGAGAGAAATAGTTATAGTAATGCTTTGAACAACCACTTATAAAAATATTCAAAGACATATGCTCAAAAGTAGGATAAATAAGTAAAGATGAAATCCTAAAATGCGTGTCAGTATCATGCAGGAATGTAAAAAAAGAGAAAAAGGATTGAGACCAGAAAAAGCAAATAGACAACAAATAATCAATGGCAAACTTAAGTGCTATCAGACCAATACAAATGGTGTAAATACACCAATAAAAAGTAGTTTAAAACAAATCCCAAATAAAGACTTTTTATAAGAAACTCACCTCAAATTTAGTGACATATGTTAGGTTAAAAATAAAATAGTAAAACAGTTAAAAGAGATGTACTATATAAAATTTAACTTTTTTTTTTGTGGTACCGGGGATTGAACCCAGGGGCGTTCTACCTCCACGCTACATCCCCGGTCCTATTTTTTTATACTTTATTTTGAAACCGGGTCTCACAAAGTTGCGGAGGGCCTCACTAGGTAGAGAGACAGAGAGAGACAGGGAGAGAGAGAGAGAGATAGCTGAGGCTGGCCGCGAACTGGGATCCTCCGGTCTCCACCTCCCTAAGTACTGGGATTACAAGTGTGCGCCACCACGCCTGGCAAAATTGAACTTTTTGAAGAGCAGCAAAATCCCAGTACTTGGGAGGCCGAGACAGGAGGATAGTAGATTCAAGGCCAGCCTCAGCCATTTAGCAAGATTCTGTTTCAAAATTTATAAAAGGGCTGGAGGTGTAGCTTGGAGGATAAATGACCCTGGGTTCAATTCCAAGTACAAAAATGAAATAAAAGCAGCATTGGCTATATTATTATCTAAAAACACAAACTTCAGAAGATAGGTAGTAGTGACAGTGACCAATAAGGCTATTATTTACTAATATTAAGGCAACATATCAGGAAGAAATAGCAGTCCTAAATAAGTATACATCAAACTGCATCAAAATAAAGCAAAATCTAGTGTTGAAAAGAGGAACAGATGGATCCATAATTATAGTTGTAAAATTGAGTAGATCCCCTCAGCAACTGATAGAATCATTAGACAGAAAATCAACAAGATACAGGTGATCTGAACAGCACGATGTATGAACAGATCTGACACTCTTGTAGAACCCTCCACCAACAATGGCAAAATACACGTTCTCTCTAAGTGTCCATGAAACAGTTATAAGATAGATCATATCCTGGGCCATAAAAAGAACCTCAACACACTTAAAAGAATTGAAATGCTACATAATGTGTTCTTTGGCCACAATGGTTTTAAACTATAAATCGATGACAAAAACAACTGGAAATTTTCTACACATATAGAAATTAAACAGCACACTTATAATTAATTCATGAGCCAAAGATGAAGTCTTTAAAAAGTTCAAAAATACATAGAACTGAATGAAAACAAATATGCAATGTATAAAAATATGTAGGATGCAACTAAAATGGGGTCAATAAAGAAATTTACAGTCTTAAAAATGTATTTGATATGAAGAAAGTTCTCAGATAAATAACCTAGTTCCCCACTTTAAGAAATTAGAAAATGAAGACAGTGCAGCGGCACATGCCTGTAATCCCAGTACTTGGGAGGCTGAAACAGGAGGATCACAGATATGAAGCCAGACTCAACAACTTAGCGAGACCCTGTTTCAAAATAAAAAATGAGGGTCTAGTGTAGAGGTAGAATGAATGCCCCTGGGTTTAATCCACAGTATCAAAAATAAATAAATAAAAAAGGAAAGAAAGGAAAAAAACTAGAAAATGAGAATAAAAAAATCTAAAACAAGCAGAAGGAAAAAATAATAAATAGCAAAAAGCAAAAACATTGAAAAAAAGGAAACCAATGAAACAAAAGCTGTTTTTTTAAAAATCAGTAAAATTGACTAACCTTTAAATAAAAGTGAAATGCATCCCATATTAATGGACCAGTAGACTTAATATAATATATTCAATATAATATTACTGCTAATATAGCAGTAATCCTCAAATGAGCTTCAAATTCAATGTGAGTCTTATAAAAATCCTAACTTGTTTGTGTAGAAATTAACAAGCTGACCATACATCAATATAGAAATACAAGGGCCATAGAATAACCTAAACTATCTTGAGAATAATAGACTAAAACTGGAGGACTCATATTTCCTTATTCCTAAACTAATTCCATGGCTACTGTAATCGAAATAGTTTGGTACTGGCATAGGGGTAGACATAAAAGCCAAAGGAATAGATAGCCTAAAATCAAACCAATACACTTAAGGTCAAATGAATTTCAAAAAGAATGCCAAGAAAACTGATAGAAAGAAGAACACTCTTCAACAAGTGGTCCTGGGACAACTGGATACCATAATACAAAAGCCTAATCTTAGACCCCTTCTTTAAAACACACACACACAGACACACACACACACACACACAGACACACACACACACACACACATACACACACACACACACACACACCTGGTAAGCATAAATCTAAATATAACAGCTAAAACTTTCTTCTAATACTTTTAGAAGAAAAGAGAAGTAAATAATTATGAATTTGGATTAGGGAATGGTTTCTTCAATATGAGACTAAAAGCACAGCAAAAATTAGATCACTTGGATTTCATCAAAATTAAAAACTTGAATGTATCAAAGGACACAATCGAGAAAGGACAAAAACAACAATTGCATAATGTGGGAAAATATTTGCAAATCATATATCGGATAAAGGGCTACAATCCAAAATTTTTGAAAAACAATAATAAAAAGACAAAAAAATCAATTAAAAATGGGCAAAGGATTTGAATAGACATTTCTCCAAAGCAGATAAACAGATACACAGTAAATACATGAAAATATGTTCATATCTTTAATCATTAGGGAAATGCAAATCAAAACTGCAATGAGACACCACTTCATTTTCATAGTAAGACTTTAAACAAAATTATAGATAACAAATGTTGGAAAGTATGTGGAAAATTTGAGCCTTCATATATTGCTGGTAGGAATTAAGATGATGTTGCTGCTTTGGCCAACAGAACAGAAATTGCTCAAATGATTCAATGCAGTTCTACTAATCCTACTTCTAGGGACATAGCAAGGAGAATTAAAAACATATCTCTACATAAAAACTTGTATATTAATGTTCACAGCAGCATTATTCATAATAGTTCAAATGTGGAAACAACCCAAGTATTCATTGAGTGATGAATGGATAAAGTATTGTACAATATATCTATATGTATAATGTTATTAATAAAAAAGGAAATGAAGTGCTGGTATTGTATCTATTTGCAAGACAGGGACTCAAAACCACTGGTTAAGAGGTAAAGGATTTATTAGCCGTGGTGACTGCAACTCCATTCAGCACCCTGAGTAGGGAGCAGTGCTTTCACTTTGAAACTTGCACATTTTATAGGCTGTTGCTGCTCCCAGGCATTTTTTGGGGGGGTTAATTTTGCAACCAAGCATAAATTACAGAAGCCGATTTTTGCAATTTAGCTACTATACAGAAATATATATATATATATATATATATATATATATATAATTTTATGACATCAGCTAAGCAACCTTTTTTGGGGAACTAACTCTTGATAACTTTTTAACCCTTCTCCTTCAGCTTTAGGGTCTTGTCCTTTAACAGTATCAACATGGATGCAGTTCAAAACATTATGCTAAACCGGGTGTGGTGGCGCACACTTGTAATCCTAGTACTTTGGGAGGCAGAGACCAGAGGATCCGGGTTTGTGGCCAGCCTCAGCTCTCTCTCTCTCTCTCTCTCTACCTAGTGAGGCCTTCTGCAACTTCGTGAGACCCGGTTATAAAATAAAGTATAAAAAATAGGGCTGGGGGTGTAGCGCGGAGGTAGAACGCCCCTGGGTTCAATCCCCGGTACCGCAAAAAAAAAAACAAACAAAAATTATGCTAAATAATAGAAACCAGTCACAAAAGTTCACATTTTATATGATTTCATATATATTATATATGAACCATCTAGAATATCTAAGAGAGGCTCAATAGATTTTTATGAGAGGGAGAAAAGGAGAGAGAAAATAAGGGAAGATAGTTACAGAATTTTGCCTGAATTTGAACTCTGAATATCAACATACAGCTCACTTGAACATACTTTCATTTGACTTAGACTAGAATCCAGGAATATAGGAGTGATGTGCCAACTGGACAGTTATTAGAAACTAGAGCTGGAGTTGAAAGAAAACCATTTAAGCCAGGATGTGATTTGATTTTTGAGTCAATGAAGATAAAGGTTCACATATAAACAAGATGACTTAGTGTCTAATCCTGAAAGTTTTGGTTTACCTAACATAAAGCTGAAAATGCTCACCTGTGCAGTTAATAGTTGTTCGCTGAAGTTCTTTATTGACCATGATAGACCATCATACTGACCATAGAATGCAGCCCTAGAATTTATGGAAAGAATGGTTGAGGGAGGAGAGAATTCAAGAACCAAAGGTAAAATTCAATATGGCCATGTTGGGATTCCAGGTATCCAGAGTAATTCTGCTCAGATTTTCTTTTGCTAATCTCTGAGGTGGAAGTTTTATTCCTTCCTTTATTCCTTCATCACTCTATCCTCCAGCAGGAAGAACTGCAAGCTGGAATCCCAGGTATCAGCTCCATGATGGACTCTTCTCCTTCAAAGTACCTCTGAGTTGAATAAAGTTACCTCTTCTCTCTTCCTTTTTTCCCCCCAGGGCCTGTTTTACTAAATTTATCTCCAGTGCCCAATGCATTACTCATCATCCCTTCTTGTATATGTATTAGCAATTTACACCAATAATATAAAAATTACCATATATTATAATCAGTTACATAAGTTTTCCCCCAGTAGTGAGTAAGCTCTTTAGTTTCAGATTTATCTTGATTATGTGAATAAGCACGAAGTTTCCCTCCAGTATCTAGCATTCAATATGTGTTAAATGAAAAACTTCTATAGTTTTATCTTTGTACCTTCTCTTCTTCTAAGAATTGTCTAAATTTGTATGTGAGAGAGAGAGAGAGGAAGAAAGAGAGCGTTCAGGTTCTGAAACTAGAACTGTTTAAGTGTCCTGGCCTTGTAACTTACAAATTCTGTGCCATATAAAAGGTCTTATAACTTTTATAAACCTACCATTTTTTAATCTATAAAATGAGAGTAATCAGTTTCTTGCATGATAAATACTTAGCACAATGCCAGGCATAACAACCAGCTCAATAAATGGTAGCTATTACTGTTATCTTTAATATTATTTCAGTGTGTTATATTTTTAATAAAACAAATAAATTTTTGAAGTATCAGTAATTGATAAATGGTATACCAATAAATTTAATTCAGCATTATTTTCCATAAAGAAAATTTGAATAATACTGAGTTACAGCTAGTAAAGTTGTTATGATTCTGATAAAAAAGAATGCTTTATACATTTTGTCAATGTCTAGGGGCCCCTGGTAAGTGTACTAACATTTAATTTACAAAAGTAAGTGCATCAAAAGGAAACTTAATATTTCCAGTCTTGAATTTTGAGCCTGAATGAATAAATTTTTATGTAAAGGTTATTTTTTAAAATTCTATCATACAAAGTTGCCAACCTAACTTATCAAATTAATAAAGAAAAACAAACAAAGCTTAATGTGGTTAGCAGGTTGTATTTATTATTTTCTGTAGTACCTAAAAAGTATATATATATATATTATAATATTTCATTAAAAATAAACATTTATGAAGTTTTTTAGAAGGCTACTGGCAAACACAGTTTATAAGTAAAAGCAATAATGTTCACACTAGAATCAGTGTGTGGTCTTCATGGAATTTACAGAAGCAAGTTATGATTCAGTTTAAGTTTCTGAAGCAGTTTCCATACTAAAGCATTCCCCCAAAATGGAAAACTGGTTAGCTTAGGTAAAGCACCAGATGTCACCATGTTACCAATTCAGTGTTAACTTGAATCCTCTCTAGTTCCCATCACATGACAGGAGAACAAAAGGAGAAAGGGAAGGAATATTTATAGAAAAAAAAACCAGAACCCTGAAATTACATTTACATAGGGGGTACCCCAAAGGCATCTTGGTAAAGTTAGTAAATTTCTGAGGAGCAGAAATAGATTATAATAATTAAGGCTCAAGATCATGCATTGATAACAAAATACAATTTCCAATATGTAAATAATATGCAACATCATAATACATAGTTAAAACTTGTCATTTAAGTCAATATACATATTTTCTTTTTGAATCCTTTAGGACTTTGTAGGCACACTGACATCAGTTTTCGTACAAATGGAATGAACACCAGATTCTCGAACTACATAGATATAAATGACTACTCTTATATGGCTAAGTCTAAAAGCAGCTATTTGTGACTAACTTTAAAAAATAATTTCAATAGTGAAAACCCATGTTTAGCATTTTGTTTTCTAAATATTAAACATGTTATAGAGTACTTATATATATGATGAGATAAGAACAAAAAACTTGGAAAGTAAATGAGCAAGTGAAAACTAATTTGCAAACACTGATGTTGTAAAAACAACTTATACTTTTATCTCCTAATTCACAGCCCTCATAGTTTGAATGATAATTTTCTTTTATTTTTAAGCTAAAAGAACATCAAGTATAGTGAAAAGTATTCTCAAGTGGCTGCAGTTTCCCAATGAAGAGTCAGGACGCTGTGAAAATCCCTAGGCAGACTGGTAGCTCTCAACTCTTCTAATTCATCTTATAACATGCATTTGCCAGATCTTATATACTCAGTGTTATATTGTGGATAAATGGTAAAAAATACGTCAGTTTTATAATATGGTGAAGTTTGAGTCTATTAACATGTGTGATTTTAGTAAATGTATACTTTTTCAAAAAAAAGTAAATGAGAAGGAAATGAGGGAAATGTAGGCCGTAACTCTGGTTTTGCTTCTGCTTCTTGTTCTATGAATCCATCTCGTTTAAGAGCTAGAGCTTAGGTAGAACTAGCTAATGAGATGAGAAACCAGGAACCCAACAAGGAAAGAACACTAACTTCCATTACAAAACAAGAAAGAGAAAACAAGAACATACAACAAAAATAGGGCTTCTACCAATCTTTTAAAATATGGTTTTAACCTGCCCAAGAGTCTTTGTGATTGATCTCAAAGGCACTTTCTAAAAAACTGCACTCGCCCTTATCTAAATTGGCATTAGTTTAGGCAACCTTATGATTTCATATCCTGTAGCATTTATTTCACTTTAGTGTGTGTATATGTGTGTGTGTGTGTGTGTGTGTGTATGTGTTACTGGGGATTGAACTCAGGGGGCACTCTACCTCCAAGCTACACCCCAGCCCTTTCTACTTTTTATTTTGAAACAGGGTGTCACTAGGTTGCTGAGTGTCTCACTAAGTTGCTGAGACTGGTCTTGAACCTGTGATCCTCCTGTCTCAGCCTCCCAAGTACTGGGATTACAGGCATGAGTCACCATGCCTGGCTCATTTCACTATCTTTAAAACATCAAACCACATTTAAAAAGTACTAATTTAGTACTCATTTAACCGAGTCCTAACAATGGTGACCTGAAGTCTATTAAATTAGGCATAAAACACACAAGGAAGCCTCTTTTACTGCTAATCTTTACCATCACCTCCCCCCACCTCCCAGAAGAGGCACACAGTAGATAGGCCAGATAGAGAAAATAAACACTGATGGTAACTTTAACCTACTTTAGCTAACTGTGGCAATGGTAAGGGGTTGTCTTTCTTGATAGAATAGACTGAACATACAGAGGTGAAAACATGAGTTTAGCATGGAGACTTGAACACAAGCTTAACTTCCATGGGTTGTAAACAATTAGTCATTGTCTTTATTTTCTCTCATCTCTGCTTTAGTTTCTTAAGTTTTTAATGTTTGGGGGATGTGTGAAGTAGGTAAAGAGGTGATACATGGAATTACATCTGGCTTTGAATAACTGACTTTTCCTTAGCTTTGTCAAAAGAGTCACCTTCTTTAGTCGCTTGAACCTCTCTGTCACCATCTATTATCTGAATATCTGGTGTATTTTTGTCATTTTGCCTCAGGCGGTAACTTTTATAAGCACGCTGAATAATGGTCGCTGAAACTGCCTCTTGTTTTCGTTTCAGAGTAGTTGTAATTGGTTCATATGTGATTTTAAAGGGGTTGGCTAACATATACCCCAATTCTATCTCTGAAAGGAGTTTGTCCATCTTGGTATCTTTTCCCATCACTCTCTGCGTAAAAGCGAGTAAGACGTCAAGGCAATGAATCCTGTCTCCCACAGCCATGGGGAGATCCATAGCAATGAGCTGGCCCTTGTTTGGTTTTGCCAGGAAAAGAGGAGGATCAAGAGCAGCTGCGAAATCTGAGAGCTTGCTAGAATCTATGTACTGGGTCTTATCAGGATCGAACCTTTTCCATACCTGGAAGAATTTCCTAAAATCGTCTTCACTCAAGGTCCTGGCTTTTTTCTTAGAAGCAATGCTTAAAAATTCCATGACCACAACAATATACATATGAACAATGACCAGCCATGATATGAGGATGTAACTGACAAAATAGAAAATCCCAACAGAAGGGTTACCACAATCTCCTCGAACCTGAGTCCCGGGGTTAATTTTATCAGGGTCACAGTCAGACCACTTGCTGTTGAAAATTGCATTGAGCATCCCATCCCAACCAGCAAAGATTGTAACTTGAAACAGACAGAGCAAACTGCTGCCAAAGGTTTCAAAGTTGGACACGTCATTAATTCCAGCTTCTTTCTTAACATAGGCAAAGTTGTACATTCCAAAGATGGCGTAGATGAACATGATCAGGAAGATGAAAAGACCGATGTTCAACAACGCGGGGAGGGATAGCATCAAAGGAAGCATCAGACTGTGGAACACCTTTGGTCCCTTCCCAGGACGCAGGATGTGGATGATCCGAGAGAGAAGGATCAGTTGCACAAGTGAAGGGGGCACGAGGTAGTAACCTATAGTCATCGGCAGAAATAGTCCTTGGTGTAGGAAAAGACAAAAGAGGCAATCACATTATCCAAATATAATGGTATTTAGAGGAATATAAATTACTTTTCACTAAATCGCTTTTTAAAATACTTTTGTTAATCCTTTATTCATTCCTTCCTTTTAACAGCATATTGAAAGCTTAGGTTAGTTAAGCATTAATTTTATCAATGATAAGCATATTTAGAAAATATTTGGAAGAGAATTTCTCTGTATTATCATCTTAAGAATACCATAGATAAATACTTCTGGAATCACAGATTACACAAATCCATAATACAGGACATTAGTAACAAATTTTTTTTTTTCTGATTGCTGTTAGAGCAAGAAATTTAGTTCGATCCAGCCTACACTGAATGCCTTTAATAAAGGCATCATGCAGATAGGCAAAGTTGAATGACATGATTTCTATCCTCATTGACTGTATAATCTAGTAACTTGGGATAGACACTTAAAATAATTATAATGCAAAGCAGAAAGACCTAATTGATAAATATAATTACAAAAGGTCTGGCATTCAGTGATTCATAGGTTGTAATTTAATTTACTTGTTTCACAAATAGCATTTGGGTCCTAGGATCTTCATGAATTGAATAAATGAGACTTTCCTTAAAACTTAGACATGGATCTTTTTGGGTTGAGAAGGTGGTGAAGGGGAGAATCCCATGCATCTCAGTGACATGTTGTTTGCTGACAAGCAGCATCACGCCTCATGTTTCTGTTAAACTGGTATTCTTAGTGGTGTTCTGTCCTCCCTCTGCCCTCCAGCATGCGGTAGTGAACCCTCCCCCTGACCCAAATTCTCGTTCCTCCTCAATTTTCTTTTTTGCTTCCAGCTCTGATGAAGTCATTCCTTCTTCAGTCCCACTGGGCTCTTTAGTTTGGCCATTCCTCTGTTTTCTTCCCATCCTCCTCCTCCTGTCTTCCATCAAGCTTTTTGTACGTTTTTCTCAATAGTTAGTTGCACTGCTTCACTTACTAACTCGAATGAGTGAATTTTCTGGAAGTACAACTGGACAAGCAGTACATTTTCCTCTGCTCAATACATAGACTAATGCCTGACAAGGTAAACTCTTAAATATCGTTCCTACTCTCATGAGGCTTATATTCTGGCGTGTGTTCTCATGGGGAAGCAGACAATAATTTTTTTTTCTTCCTGCCTTAAACACTTTTCTCCCAAATTCTTTGCTTTACTACTACCCTATCCATAGGGCTCTATTTGAATTTAGCTTCTTATGCAAAGTTGCCCCTCCCTCTGTTATGCAGCTTCCTTCTTTGCCTGAACCTTAATAAATTGCACAATATTAAAATGTACTGTTCAATTATGCATATCCTTATTAGACTATAAGTATGTTCACATAAGAATTTTTCATATCTTGTTTACTACTGTTTTCTTTGCATATAGCACAATGTTTAGTCACAAAGAGGATAATCAAATATATTTGTTAAATGAAATAATGAGATCTCCAATGTAAGAGAAAACCAGACTAGGGAAAAATTCCTTAAAGCCTAAAATAAATTCTCATGCTGTAAAAGTTGTAAACAGGGTTTTTTTTGTTGTTGTTGTTTGTTTTCTTTAGTGGTATCAGAAATTGAACCCAGGGGCATTCTACCTCCAAGTTACACCTAAGTCTGATTTTATCTTATTTCATTTTATTTTTTGAAACAGGGTCTCACTAGGTTGCTGAGAATCTTGCTACTATGCTGAGGCTATCCTCCAAGCTGCGATCCTCCTGTCTCAGCCTCCCAAGCACTGGGATTACAGGCATGTGCCAACACACCATGCTTGTCAACAGTTTTTGACTATTAGAGAGAAGGGACCAATAGTGAGTGTGAAAGGCTGTATTGTTCTTAGACATAAAGGTCCTTTAGTGTCCTCCTAGAAAACGAATTATGTTATATACTGAATGGATAATCAAGCATCTATATGGTGGTTTGTGACATAAAGTCTATATGATTAGATCAAGAAACTTATTTTTAGTAAAAAGATAAATTTTTGTTGGGCATGTGCACATATTTGAATACAAAAGTGTGAGGCATTCTGTCGGGAATAAAAATGGTCCCTACTTCTTCTGCTTCTTGAGAGACTATGTCTCAAGAGACATTTATTCTAACAGTTTGCCTGAATTCATATCACTGCAATTGCAAATTTGACTAAGCAAAATCTTACCTGTCATGGAGAAAATTACCACCATAAAGTCAAAAATGTTCCATATGATGGTGAAATAGTAACAATGGAAGGAGATGAGCTTCAGGATGCACTCTACCGTATACAGCACGACAAAAACTGTGTTCATCCAGTAGACAGCGGTTTCCATTTGCGGACTCTGTTCATCACTTTGTATCATAATGGTCACTGCTTGCAAACAGATAAGGACCATGATCATGACATTAAAAACGTGACTTGTTACCAAGTCAAAAATGAGGCCTTGGAACTTATTCTGCAGATAAAGAAAAAAAGTGCAATAATCTCATTAGTAGGATATGTGTTTGTACACATATTCTTTAGATTTTGCAATTTCCCACCCAAAATAAATAGGAGAATAAGTCAGGATCCAAGATGTTAACAAACTACAGCTCTGGTGTATAGTTGAAACCACACAGAGACAAACAAGCAAACAAAAAAATGACCATTAAAAGCTTCATCAAGAAACGTATTTTATAAATATTGTTAAGAGAATTTAAGAATTTCAAAAGCATGCTTTCATTTGTAAAAGAGAAATAATTTTTTTGAAGCTGCAAAACAAATATAGACATTTTCTTACTCCTGGACGGGGTAGTGGTCTTTGAGAGTCTTCAGACATTAGCCTCTTTAACTCACGGTACTGTTTCTTCTGTTTTATTGTTATAAAGATATTTGAGCCTCCCTGGTAGAGAAATGAAATAAAGAGATATTAAAATGACATTGAATCCAAAATTTTCCTTTTAATATGCATTTTAGGAAACTTGGTAATTATTGATTTCATTTTTACAAAAGGCTTAACTGTAAAGAACTAAATCATGTTTGAATATTTCTGACTGGAATTATTAACACCTTAAATCAGAACCTAGTCACAAAACTGGCAGCGACCACCAACGTGAAGCCCAGAAGCAAAGCCTCAGATGTTAGCTCATTAGGATGAAGTCCCAAGAACCTGAAACATCTAATCAAAACCATATTTAGCCGGGCATGGTGGCGCACACTTGTAATTCCAGTACTTTGGGAGGCAGAGACCGGAGGATCCAGGTTCGCGGCCAGCCTCAGCTCTCTCACTCTCTCTCTCCCTGTCTCTCATTCTCTCTCTCTCTCTCTCTCTCTCTCTCTCTCTCTCTCTCTCTCCTTAGCGAGGCCCTCCGCAACTTTGTGAGACCCGGTTTCAAAATAAAGTATAA